>CM074741.1:10133819-10303819 GCA_037367245.1 Phrynocephalus guinanensis
TATTATCCCTTTGCTACGTGTGGTTCTGCTATGAAGAAAGAGCTGAATTTCACTTGGGCGTTGCCTGGTTTAATCTGACCCGCTATATTACAAGGGCATTGTGTTTCCCTTTCATTTCCCCTTAATAATCAAATTTTTAAAAAAATAGAAGTAGCAGCATGTAGCTGTCTTGTACCATTTTTGCATCCATTCTCCACCATGCAAAAATCAAAGGAACAAAACAAAACAAAAGACAAAAACATGTGGCACCTTAAAGACTACCTTAAAGACTTTAAGGTGCCACATGTTTTTGTCTTTTGTTTTGTTTTGTTCCTTTCAGTTTTGTGTCTTTGATTTCTGCCTGGAATTCTTGCACAGACTAACACAGCTCCCCCTTCCAATTCTCCACCATGTTCTCCTTGGAGAGGCGAGGAATATCCAGGAAAAAAATAGGGAAAGGATTATAATGTATAAAACAGTACATGCTCAGCCATATCTCTGTATTGTTTGGTACTGTATTGCCAATTTTCAGCGAAAATTGAAGCACTGTGCCATATTTTTACACCAAATTAGAACAAGAGGAATGACATTATTTACTTTAAATAACAACTACCCCAGTAAACAAGTGGAGCGCCTTTCTCTCATATTGGCAATTACAACAATAATCAGACCACACTTGCCCTACATCTTCTTGGTTGGAATTCACCTATAATTCATTAACACCAAATATGCTACCTCAGGCATCAGAAGAGAGCAAGAGATATCTCTAATTTATTTTACTTCACTTGACTTCATTTCATTTCATTTTAAAGCCATACCTATGAAATATTATAATTGGAAACATCCCTTATAAAAGGAAAGTAGATTCGTTCAAACAATATCAGGAATCTGACAGTGCTGCAAAAATTCTGTTACTGGGGTGGTGGTTTTTTTCCGGGTCCCTCAACCTTTTGTGGAAATCAGAAATAGACACAAATACCAAATTTCACTGGAATATTAATGAACATGCCTCTTAACAGAGCCTGGAACCATGGCTTTCTTGGGCCTGGAATCCCTCAACCGGACTAAACTATGTTGGCCCGAACGTCTGGGCGTTGCAGTCCAAAATAAGTGAGATCTCCCAGTATTTCTCAAGAGGCAGCAGCCTCCGCCACAGCCACCCTCAAGGATACCGTCTGTGTGCCAGGACTCAGCCTCACAGACCAGAGGAGGTTAGTAGGTCACAGAGGTAATTCCACTCCCCATTCTTAGGCACACATATTGGCTGCACGATGCTCCTTTCCTGCTTCCAGATACCTTCTTAACAGCTCTTTTGAGCTTACCTAAGGAACTGGCTGGTCTAAGAAACCTAAAGGGCTGCCTTCTTTAAAAAGATGTTTGCAATTTTCAAGATAAATCCACAGGAACAGGCACCCACCCCCAAAGTTAGAGAAAAGGCTAAATGAAGGAATACTGAAACATTACAGGCACAAGATAAAGACTAGCAAATCACCATCCAATGGCTGAGATCAACTGCATTCTTGACACTCTCTATGCCAGGGATGGCGGACCTATGGCCCGTGTGCCCAATGTGGCAGGCAGAGAGCTTTCGCATGGCACGCCGCCATCCCTGCCGCTGCCACCGATGACCTCACCCCGCCCCCACATCTGCCACCCCCGCCCCCACCAACCCTGCCGCCGCCATCGCCCCCGCCCCCTGCCCCTGCTGCCAACCCGCCTCCCCCGCCTCCACTGCCATCCCTGCCCCCGCCCCCACCACCGATGACCGACCCCACCTCCGCTGCCATCCCTGCTCCCCCGCCGCCACCAATGTCCCTGAAACCGCCACCCCCATCGCCCTTGCTGCCCTCCACTGCAGCTGATCCCAACCCACCCACCCCCTGCCGGCACTCGGTGTCAAAAAGGTTCGCCATCCCTGCTCTATGCCAAACATCCTCAGAAATCTGCCAATGAAAGAGTAAGTGCCCTTATCAGAAAAAAGAGGGGGGGAAAAAGGAAGGAGGAGGGGAGGAAGGAAGGAAGGAAGGAAGGAAGAAAGAAAGAAAGAAAGAAAGAAAGAAAGAAAGAAAGAAAGAAAGAAAGAAAGAAATGGGCAAGAACTACAAGGGTGGAAACCTTATTAAAGAATTGCTGTTTTTAATCCTATTTAAAGAAAGAAAGAAATATCCCTCTTGTGAAATTTGAAAGAGAAAGAAAGAAAGAGGGAGGGTGGAAGGAAGAAAGAAGAAAGGAAGAAAGAAGAAAGGAAGAAAGAAAAGAAAAGAAAAGAAAAGAAAAGAAAAGAAAAGAAAAGAAAAGAAAAGAAAAGAAAAGAAAAGAAAAAGAAAAAGAAAAAGAAAACACAGCATCCTTCATTAATGGGCAAGAAACTACAAGGGTGGAAACCTTAGTGATTGCCAAGTACCTGGCTTGTCCCTAGCTCACAGAAATGAATTGCTGTTTTTAAGCCATTTCCTAGCTTTTATCTAACTCCCCAAAATGCCCACAGGAAGAAAAAATATCCCTCTTGTGTATAGTTTTGTCCTCCTTATTTGAAAGAAATTTTTAAAAAAAGGGCAATTCTTTTTAGATGGTCTTGAGTCAGGAGCTGGCATTCAACATTGGGTGTTGAATCTGAAGAAGATAGGAAGAAAGGAAGTAATAGAAAAGTCTCTTAGAAATGATGTCATCAACTGGCGGGAAGACTGAAAGGTCTTTCGTTGCTGCTAGAAAAGCACCACTTCTTCCAAGGTATTCGGTTTGTTTCTGCGTACCCAATTAACTGAAATGCTTGCCGTTGATAAAAGTTCTATTACAAAGAAAGCACTGGTTGTAGCATCCATTTGCTTCATCTTTTATTGCTCCTGGTACTGCACAAGATATGTTCTGCACAGGATGGAAGCACACACCTTTTGGTTTAAGGGAATGGAGACAGTAACCCCTGTGTCAATATTGATTGATCTTGAGGTACCTGGCTTGTTTATATATCCCTAGCTCACAGAAATTATGATTTTCTGTTGGATTTGTCGCGTTCTTGTAACAAGCCATTTAATGCCCCATGACGGAGCCATAAATTCCCAGCTTTAATGGATTATTTTGAAAAATCTAGAGCTCCCCAACCGGTGGCTTCCAGCTCCTGGTCTTTGTTTCTCTTTTAATATCTCCTGAAGAATCTAGGATCATAAAAAGCCAACTGAACACCTTGGTGGCTGGGACTCATGTTGAACTTCAGTTGCCATTCAGGTCTTTCTCCTCCTGTCCCACTGGGATTCTAGTTGTATCCAAAAGGCTAGAGCCCTCCTCTTTCTGCCTCGCGACCTTCCGTCTGTGTCTTTTTAAAAAAAACAGCTAACCCAATTATTGTTACTATTTTAAAAAATGCAATTCTTTTTATTCATGTGGTCTTGTAGTCAGAATGAAATGCTGATATTGCATTCAACATTGCATTCTGTTGCCATAACATCTGAAGAAGCGGACCTGATCCACAAAAGCTTAGGTCACAATGAATAATACTCTTCCTCCTCCTGTAATCTCTTTAAGACGAGCCCACTTCTGTCATCTCACAGTGTCACATGTTTTTGCCTTTTGTTTTGGGTTTTTGGGTTTTGTCTGGAATTCTTTTTATTTACGGGACCCAAAAAAAAACCTCCACCCAAGTAACATGTTACATTATCCACCTGTAAATATAGTTTTTCAGGTTGACTGTGAAACTGTGCTGACTAAGCACAATGTGATCATAACTTATAAGTAAAATCAACCAGACAAATATCCTAGCTGGACTGTGGAAAGGACTGTATATTTCTCATTGTACATATCCCTGACATTCGCCAAGCGTTTACAGCAGAATGGCAAACTAATTCTTTCTTAAGATTCTAAACAACTTGGGCTCAAAAATAGAGTGCTGGCAATCCAGAGAGTTTTAGTTTATTGGACATATTTTAAAGAGCTCACAAAACATTAGCCTGTCAGAAAACAACTTCCAGAAGCCTACAGTCGAATCAACACACTGGGGGGGGGGGGGGGGGGTTGCAGTGCAAACAAAGTAACTTATCCATAGAAATGCAAGACTATGTATATACATGATACTTTCGTAGGCTACTAAATGAAGTCAAAGATGATCCCTTCAAAAAAAAAAAGTATTCTGAGGAAGTCTAAAAGCAATCGAGAGGATGAGCCCCACCTATCAGAGGGAGTATTAATCCGAACTTTGGTGCAGAGGTTAACATTTCTCCTCTTTCCACTTCAGCTTCTACCTTCGAGGAACGGCTGGACAGTTCTGCGGTTTTAGGTATCTAGCTGTGGAACCAAGAGTTCAGGAGTTCAGTTCCCCGATCGGCCTCCTAAACAGGTACTGGACTTGTCGATCCACAAGGTCTCTCCTACCTCTGTGTCTCTAAGATTATTATAATCATAATTGCCTCTCTTTAGTCTGATAAATGGCTACCCGCTCAATGACGACCCTAATCCCTGGGTGGCAATGTGTCATTCATATCAACTCACCAAGGGGGCGGGGGGGGGGGAGAGAATATCTGTCTAGAACAGGCATGTCCAAAGTCAGGCCCGGGGGCCAAATGCGGCCCGTTTACAAATTTCGAGTGGCCTGCAGCCTCTTCTCCCCACTGGCTCAGCCTGTCATGCATCCCCGCCAGATGGCCCTTCTCCATACTGGATAGAGGCATCAGCTTGCAGTTTTATGTTTTGCCTGCCCTCCTTACCCTGCCAGCCACCTGCCCAGCCTACCTGCCCCCGGCTCCATTGCTGCAGCGTCCTCCTTTTTTCCTTGCATGTTATAGAGACTTGTCCAAAGTCCAGCCCAGGGGACAAATGCGGACACACATTTTCACCTCATCAAATCTGGCTCGCCTTACAAAAAGCTTGGACATCCCTAATCTAGAAAGATTACGATGCTCTGTATACATTTGGGTCTCCAAAGTTCACGTGCATTCTATTACGTTGGAATACCAGTACAGTACCAGCAGGATATGTAGAACATAGACCACTTCATTCCACCTTAGCCACCATACTGAACAATGTTAAGTAAGCTATAGCACTTCTGTGGCAGCCAAACAGACGCTGCAGGTGAAGAGCCCTCAGGCAAAGGCAGGTAGGATACTCTCACTTGTGAGATGTGATCCACACGTTAACCATAAAAGCAAAGTGTTCTGCTTTATATACCACCCAATACCACTTATTTATTTATTTATTTTTGTACTTATTGACTGCCCGATTTTCCCATAGGGAACTCTGGGCGGTGTACAGCACATCAAACACAGGAACATCATAAAAATACAAAAACATAATAAAGAAACATAATAGCTACTTCAAGTAGTCTCTGGAAAGTTTGCAGTTTAATTTACAGTTTGCAGGCTACACATTGCCCCCTCTCCCCGCCCCGCCCCCCCCCAGCAAGCTGGGTACTCATTTTACCGACCTCAGAAGGATGGAAGGCTGAGTGAACCTAGAACTGGGTACCTGGAATTGAACCTCAGGTTTTGAGCACAGTTTTAGATGCAGTACAGGCATATAACCACTGCGCCACAAGGCTCCTTAATAATAAAATTGTGCTGTTTGCTAAATCTGCTAGAAACATCCATGCTAATTTCCTGAGAGGCACTGCAGTCAACGGTGCAGGGGGCTTCCTGATATGAAGGGGTACCTATGCGTGTTTTTCCTTTTTCTCCCCTTCTTTCGTTGTTCCTGCAAAGGTTCAATGACACTAAAGATTCCTATTCCTATTCCTATTTCCATCCCTCCTAATGGATTTTTTTTCTTTTTGTGTATTTCTGGTAGCTTTACTGTTACCTTTCAATGTTGTAAGATCCCTCTTCTAATTCCCTGTTCTTAACTTGAGTATGTTTTGAATGTTTTTGGCTGTATATATTGTATATTCTTTCTCTGGCAAAGGTGGCCACATATTGAATCTCCCCTGTGAATAGGACCCTTAATTTATGACAGGGATTTTATTTGAGTTTTCAAAGTGGCTAAAAGAAAATTCTGGGGGGGGGGGGTGACCCAACACCAATATGTAATAATAAGTAATAATGATAGCAGCATCCACTCAAGCACAGTCAAGGACATATAATTGACTACATTGGATCGTAGTCTCTTCACACTCCATGGCTACAGAGCTATCCTGACAATAGGCAGCTTCAATAAATGCTCTCTTACGTCTACATTTGCACTTTTTTCATGCATGAGTCAATGTCCATGTCCCTGGGGTAGACCTAGTGCAGGACAGATGTACAGAGCAATGACATGAGAACTAAAGGAAGTACCACTAGATTGGGGGTGGGGGGAGGTTGGAGAGAAACATGATGCTACTTGCTAGCGTTACTTGCAATGCAGTCAGACCACCCTGACCCCAGCTGATGGCATGCAATTTTGAAACCACAACAAGTTCAGGACTGGATGATAGGCCACCAGAGAATGCTAGGGAACTCCAGATAGGGTTAGAAAGAAGACCTACCTGAAGCTCTGGAGAACCTCTGCCAACCAAACATGACAATATCAGGCTAAACGGACCAACAGTCTGATTTGAGTACAAGGCAGCTTTCCTATACACAGTTATGTTCTTTACACAGTGTTTGTTATACTAATTGGCTGGCACAGCAACTGGAAGGATCTGGCGGGTCATTTCCATGTTTTCCCACACTTCTTAGGAGATTAGAATAGTGATTGTTTAATCTAAAGAAAATTGCAAAAGGCAGTTTTTCGGTACCACCTATCAGCTCTGCCTTTTAGAGGATTGTGTTCTTAAAAGCACCCTTTAGCTTACCAAGAGAACCCCTGAGGGGGGTTGGTGTTTTAAACTCCTTCTCAACAGAGCAAATTCCAGGGACTTTTCCTGACCCTCAGCAGTTTCACGTGAACACATAGAGAACAGAATTAGGCAAGGAATTAAAGTGGCTTAGGTAATTATAGCCACACATGCTAGCAGTCCGAGACAGGATTAAAAGGGGGAATTGCCAGTTAAAAGGTCTTCCCACGTGCTGTGAAAAGAAGGAGGAGACTCCCATTTTTGTGCAGTCTTTGGGTGGGTTCCAAGTACGCTTATACAAGGCCAACATGGGTGTGCTGCTTTTGGGGGGGACATGGAACTTCGATGTATCCTATTGGGAAGACGGATCAGAATGCACATGCATGTACACTAATGAACTTATGAAAATCTGGAGTGTAGAGGGTTTCCCCCCCCCTCCATATTGATGTTTTGTTTCAGAAGGGATCCAGTTCTGGAACTAAACATGGCAGCACAGCTGCCCTTCAGAACGGGGTCCCACCCTCTAGAACAAAATCAACCGCGGACTTACCTTTATTTGGGTCACGTGAGGTGAAACTCCAACCAGGAAGAAGTCTCCAATGCGTCATCTTTCCTTCTTCCCTGGTGCTGGCCAATCAGAGAGGAAGGCGGGGTGATGCATGTCCTTGCACAGCTCCTGATTGGCCAGCGCCAGGGAGAGGGAAGGATGACACATCGGAGGCTTCTTCCTGGTTGGAGTTTCGCCCTGCGCGAACCAAAGGAAGGTAAGTCAGTGGGTGATTTTGTTCTGGAGGCTGGGTCCTGGTTCCGAATGACAGCTGTGCTGCTGTGTTTCATTTCGGAACCGAACCCCTTCCTAAACAAAACGCTCATCTCTACTCAACACCCTGCTAAACTTTAGTTCAATGTGAGTATGCTGCAGTGAAGCTTGAGCATGTCTATTCACTTCTTTCTCCTGGCACATGGCTGAGAAGGGACAGAAATGTTCAGAGATGGTGGTGCTTGCATGAGAACTAGTAGGAAGAAAGAAATACTTTCTGAGTGCTCACTTGTCTTATGGGTAAATTCACAGGATAGAATCATTGCATAACATTGACATCCTTCCTACTCCCTTCTACTGTTCTCAAGAAGTATCTGCAATGAACCGACATGAACACACTGTTCACTGGGGAGGTTTCTACAGTTCCTCTCTTTCTTGATAGGAACATCACTAGTACTAATGAAATATTGCAGATATTTTCCACAGCAACTAAAGCATAAGCCAATAAGAAAGAAAATAAAGAATGGGGAGTGAAGAGGTTTTGCCCTTCTAAGAGAAATTCTGCCCAAAAACCTTTAATTCATCTTAGAATGCCAAAGCTCTAATGTCAACCTGACTCCGAAACCCTTCCTCTTATAATCAGCTACATCCACTTATTAACTCACATCACTGAGGCTTGTTATCTATTAGTTATCTTTTTATTATTAATAGTACTTTCATTCTGAAGTTGATTAACAGTGAATAAAGCAGATTACACACATGTATCAACCAACATTCGACTATGCAACAAGGGTGAGCAAAAGGTAGAACAAGATCTCACAGGAGAACCAACAAAAACTATTTTGGAGAGGGTAGCCATGTTAGTCTTTTTGAGAATTCCAGGCAAAAATCAAAGAAAAACAAAACTAAACTAAAGACACAAAACATGTGGCACCTTAAAGACTAACTCTCATATTTTAATGTAATGTTTCGTGGACATGTCCACTTCTTCAGACATATAGCAAAAGAATGAGGTGTGCAATATAATATGTAATGGAATATATATTTCATACTAAATATTCATTGGCTGTTGTATGTAAGCTACTTGCATGCAAGCCTGGTTGTAAATTCCTATAGAGCCAGAGTTGGGGGGAGAGCTGGGTTGAGAGTGGGCAGGGATTTGATTTGGCAGACAGTTTGTTGATATGTTTGGTGTTGTATGGCATATGGTAAAAATTCCTCAAAAGACAAAAAACAGATGCCAGATAAGAGCAGGTGGAGGGGGGGTGGAAGAGAGTTGGGGGAGAATGGGAAAGGTTTTTTACCTCAGAAAAACCAGTGGCAATATAGTAATATAATATTTGATAATGACTCAAGAAACCTTGACTGATGTTTAATCCATTCTTGTGTGCACTTTTTGTAATTTTTGGCTGTAACAATAAACTGCAATTTAAAACAAGAAGCAGATACGACAAATCTTTTCCTGGAAGCTGCACTGAAGGGAAAAACCCCGGCATGTATACAACTATTCATCAGCCACTTCTATTAAATATGAATCTACACCTTATGCATTACTTAGCTACATCATAGGGTTCCTGCAGAAGAGACAACTGATTAACCCAGTGGTACTCAACTATTTCATAAAGCTGCTTGGATGAGCAGCAAAACATTTCAGTATCTCAAGAAAAGAAGTCCAGTTGCCATGACTCAACTTCCAGGAAAAAAAAGAACTATTTCACTTATAGGTCAACCACACTGGACACAACCTACCACCACTGGCATTAGGTGGTGGTTCTGACAGCTCCCGTTCTTGAAGTACTAAGCAAGACGTATAAATTGCAAGTTGATACAAAAATGATGAAACCAAGACTGTTATACTTTGGGCATATTATGAGAAGGTGTGAGTCACTGGAGACTTTCACTTTGCAAAAAATTAGTGGGTTCTGAATCGCAGTTTGGGCACTCGGGTCTCTAAAAGGTTTGCCATCACTGGTTTTGGATGATGAGTTATGTCTGCTTCATCATACACAGTGTAAATACAGAGACTTTTTGTAAGAGAACAAGTAGAAAAAAGGAAAAACTAGTTTACTGAACTTTCAGTAAACTCAGTTCAGGTGGGAAACTTTAACTATGCTTCCATGAAAACCATGCTTTGGAAATTATTCAGTTTTCCATTTTCCAATCAAATCTTAAACGGAATACTGTAATGTTCATATTAAAAACATGGGGGAAACTAGTTCTTAGATGAAACTCACACAGTACTACAGCCAGTCTGATCATTTGTACCCTGGGACCTATAATCTTGGAAGAAACTGTTAATGAATAGGCCAATCTAGGGCTATGAAATTCCACGTGTATGTATTTTTAATTGTTTGTCTTTCAATCATTTTTTTCCAAGTGCTTGAATCACAACTTGCCTTCAGTTTTTACTTTTCATGTTAATTCCTTAAAGGCTGGTTCTGTCCAGAAGCAACCAAAGATGCTGCCAAACCATTGCTGCTGTCCAAAAAAAAAAGCATTGTAGTCCAAACCATCCTAACTTTCTGCCTAATCAGATTTTGCAGCATTTACTTTCCAGGGAAGGCTGCATTTTGTATTAGAAACATTAAAAGCTGTGCAATAATAACCTTAGAACTTGGATGACATGGCTACCACTGAGACGGCAACAAGGAGACATTACACAATCACAGAAAACATGCACAGTATACAGCAAATCTGTAGATTAATTCTGAAAGCTGAGTCAGATCCCCATTAGTGGCTTTTTGAAAAAAAGGAAACCAAAGCCATATGCATGGCATTTCAGCTCAATCACTCAAATGTCCATCGTAACAAGAACAAATCCTTCATTCAGAGATGGCTTGGATGCTACAACTGCAGGCAAAAATCAAAGAAAAAGAAAAGAAAAGAAAAGAAAAGACACAAAACATGTAGCACCTTAGAGACTAACTTTCATATTTTAATGTAACATTTCGTGGACGTGTCCACTTTGTCAGACATATAGCAGCAGAAACTTTCTCTGAAAACTTCTAGTGGATGTTACAAGTGATAAAATAGCTGGAATGGATGGTTGCAGAAAGATGAGAAGCAGAAAATAATTGAGTCTTGCTTGTTTTAAATCAGTACTTCCAGTTCAATATGCAAAGGGAATAATTTTATATCTCTTCCACAGAGGATGCTAGGCTACTGAACTTTAAAACTCCAAGCAGGATGGTAGCAATGTAACTAAACAAAGCCTTTGGGTGCTTAAACAGTAGTCCTTAAAGGACTTCCTAAAGAGATGTTTTCAAGGACAATTTCTTCCTAACAGAGCCAGTGAGGGGGTGATTGGTGCCTCTTTGGGGGCATTTTGCAACAGCCCTTTGGGGCTGATTGATGGAAGTATGGGCAAAGGAGTCGAAAGGTCTGGAGTGGCAGCCAGAGCTTTGAGGGAGGAAGCAGAGTCCTCCCAGTGGGAAGCTCCCGCGCTCAGGCACCAGTTCAGGCATGGGGAGTTGCTGGTGGTAGCTCGGTTCATGGAAGTGGGGGCAGAGTTCTGAGAAGAGTGGCTGCCCCTGGATGGAACGGACTTTGGATTTGAAGCACTGGACAACAAACTGGGTGTTTGAAACACTGGAAAATGGAAAATGGATATCATCAGAGACTGGATCACATGGGACAGAGCTTCCTGAGATCGGGTGCCGAGCGGGGTGTCGGAGTCTTGCCAGGGCATAGAATCATAGAATCAAAGAGTTGGAAGAGACCTCAAGGGCCATCCAGTAAAACCCCCTGCCATGCAGGAACCCCATCACAATATTTCCAACAGATGGCCATCCAGCCTCTGCTTAAAAACCTCCAAAGAAGGAGACTCAACCACCCTTTGTGGCAACATATTCCACTGCCGAAGAGCTCTAACTGTCATGAAGTTCTTCCTGATGTTCAAATGGAATCTCTTTTCCTGTAGTTTGAAACCATTTTCCCGAGTCCTAGTCTCGGAAGCCATGGAAAACAAATCTGTTCCCTCTTCAATATGACATCCTTTCAAATATTTAAACATAGCTATCATATCCCCCCTCAGCCTTCTTTTTGAAAGGCTAAACATTCCCAGCTCCCTAAGCCGTTCCTCATATGACATTTCTTCCAGATCTTCAACCATCCTGGTCGCCCTCCTCTGCACCCGCTCGAGGTTGTCAACATCCTTTTTAAATGGTGGCACACAGAACTGGACACAGGACTCCAGTTGGGGTCTGACCAGAGCAGAATAAAGTGATACTATCACTTCCCTTGATCTAGACACTATGCTTCTGTTGATGCAACCAAGAATCGCATTGGCTTTCCTAGACACCGCATGGGAATTTGCAGGATGTTGGGGCGCGAGGCAAGGGGGCTGCGTCAACGTCTTCCACAGTGAATTGTTGGGAGGTTGCCGCCAGCTGAATGAGCCCTTGCCACAGGGGCTCCTGCTCGCTTGGCTGGAAAGCTGAGCCGAGGGGAAGAATGTGTGGAACACTGGATAACGGACTGGGTGTTTGAAATGCTGGGAAATGGACAATGAATACTAGGTATAGTAAGGCAACTGTCTCAGACATAGAAGCTCAGCAGTGGTACGAATAGCCTTCACCCGTTAGCAGTGGTTCTCAACCCGTGGGTACCCAGACGTTCTTGGTCTGCAACTCCCAGAAATCCCTTCCAGCACAGCAAGTGGTGGAGGCTTCTGGGAGCTGCAGTCCAGAAACATCTGGGGACCCACAGGTTGAGAACACTGGATTAAAAGGACCAAGTTATCTGCGTCATTCAGCCTGTTCTGTACCCCTTAAAACGGTCTGTTGCCCTCATAAGTGGTAGAAGGCACCAAACAGTGTAAGAGAAGTAAGTTTGGAAAGCACTTGATTTACCATTTGTACCTGGATGGTGGAGAAGGCAGCTCCTTCATCCGGACAATAAAAAAAATGGCATACCTCTTTAACAGCACCGAACTGTAGGCAACTGTAGGTACCATTATGGCTGCCTTGAGCAAGGTTTTCCACTCAATAGCCTTGAAGGCACCTCCCAACTTCATGATTCTATGGAAGTGACTACAGTATAAAGGTCATCAAGGACAGCCCTCAGCAAGGAGGAAATCTACAAAGAAGGCTGAGAGGGAATATGATAATTATGTTTAAATATTTGAAAGGATGTCATATTGAAGAGGGGACTGGTTTGTTTTCCATGGCTTCAGAGATTAGGAGTCGGGCCAATGGTTTCACACTACAGGAAATTTAAACATTAGGAAGAACTTCATGACAGTTAGAGCTGTTCATCAGTGGAATAAGCTGCCACGGAGGGTGGTGGGGTCTCCTTCTTTGGAGGTTTTTCAGCAGAGGCTGGATGGTCATTTGTCAGGAATTCTGTGATGGGTGCTCCTGCATGGCAGGGGGTTGGACTGGATGGCCCTTGAGGTCTCTTCCAACACTACGATTCTACAATTCTTTGATTCTATGATTCTAACTAAAGCATCCTGACTATTATGGCTATCCAAATTGTTTAAAACATCTCAAATGAATCAGAATTAAAAACATCCCCGAGTATCCCATTCCATTGTCAAAAGCCTCAAACTCTCAATAAGTTCTTTCTAATATAATGTTCTCCTTTCTTGTAACACAAAACCAATTGTTTAGAACAGGGGTCCTCAAAGTTTTCAACCAGCGGGCCAGTCCACCACCACCCAGACACCACTGGGGGCCGGATCACAGTCCAAAAGCAGCTGCGGAGGCTGGCTTGCTCACAAAACAGGGGGTAGGTGGGGGGGTTGCAATTGGTCCCAGGGGCTGGATTCAGGACCTTGGGGGGGCGCATCCGGCCCCGGGGCCTTAGGTTGAGGACCCCTTGTTTAGAACCTTCCCTGTGGCACTGTACAAAACACGCTGGAAAACCTTTAGTGTGACAGACCTTTATCATTTTAGGATGGCTATCTTTATGCTTCCATCCTCCAGTTAAATATACTCTCAATTACCCCTTGGAACCGAGACTGTTTTCAGCTTGTTAATTTCCTCCTTAAACTGTGTCACCAAACAGTCGACTCTGTTTTCTAGGTGAGCTCTTATCAAAGCAGAACAGAGAAGTATCATTTGATCTGTACGCTATACTTCAGCTGACGCATTCTAGAACTGAAGTACTGTAGCTCCTTTTTGCTATCTACTGCCAACATGTTTATGTTTATGGTCGACTTGATGATTTTCACAGATATCAGGATAGCTGCCATCCATCTTGCTTTTAGACATCTGATTTTTGTGTGTCAAATCTGCCTCAATATAGAACTTTTATATCCCCCACACACAACCATGAAATGCCTTTTGTTTCTTTAGGGGCCTGTTATGATTCTGGTTCTTCTGAAGGTTTTACATTTTGACTCAATTTGAAAATAACTATGGAGACTACATGGGAAAAATCCCTTTTGAATTAAGATTTTTGTTTCAAATCATTGTTCATTTTTAGATCTTTTTTCCTTTGTCAAGTTTGAGGATTTTAAAACCCTTTACCTTATGGGCCAAAATTCTGCTGCTTAGTTAGACCTGCAGAAGGTAAATGGGATAACTTCCAACAATGTCCTGCTGGTGTTTATGAAACACCCGCTCAGATTTTCAGGCGCACACCCACCAACTAGCTTGATACATACCTGAAAATCCAATCAGGGGGGTTGTTAATTACCAGCCAGAAGCTGCTGAAAGTTACACCATTTGCCTTCTGCAGGCATAACTAAACAACAGGGCTCATTAATAGGACTTATTAAGAGCTGCCACAAGCAGTCTAGAAAAATGCTAACTCTGCAATACCATATGTTTAAAAAAAGCAAAAGCTATGTTCAGAAAACAGCTGTATAGGAATTCTACATTTTGTAATATTAAAGAGCACCTAACCAATGGGAAAGAAACCACAAGGGGGGGACTATAATTATTGAAGAAGCTGCAGTTTTTAATACTCTTTATAGCTTGAAATGCACCAGAGATATGCCTGTAATTTATATTTGTCCTTCTTTAAATGGAAGGCAGGCAGGCAGGCAGGCAGGCAGGCAGGCAGGCAGGCAGGCAGGAAGGAAGGAAGGAAGGAAGGAAGGAAGGAAGGAAGGAAGGAGGGAGGGAGGGAGGGAGGGAGGGAGGGAAAGAGGGAGGGAGGGAGGAAAGCTTATTGCAAAAATCTAAAACACTATGATGAGTTGTGTCATTTCTAAACAAAATCATATGCAAAAGCAAAGTGTTCTGCTTATATACCGCCCCATAGTGCTTCAAGCACTCTCTGGGAGGTTTACAGTTTAATTATGCAGACTATGCAATGTAAACAGAATAATCCAGGAAAATTTTATTTGGAATCCCTTCTATAACGTGCCATATTCATTCCAAAGAATATTAAAACATTTATTAAAAATTGATCACTCAGTAGTTTAGGTCTCTGGCTGCAGAGACAGAGATTGGGAGATCGATCCTCCAGTCCACTGGGTTCTAAGATGATGATGATGATTAACTTTGGAATAGCAAAATGTAAATAACCATGCTATGATCTAGGAAACAGCATAGTCCTGAATCGAGCTGGAATCCCTAGCCTGTACACTTTATTGAAACAGCGACGCCTACGCTGGCTTGGACACGTTGTGAGAATGGATGACGGCCGGATCCCAAAAGATCTTCTATACGGAGAACTAGTGCAGGGAAAGCACCCCAGAGGGAGACCAGAGCTGCGGTATAAGGATATCTGCAAGAGGGACCTGAAGGCCTTGGGAATGGATCTCAACAGATGGGAAACCCTGACCTCCGATCGCACTGTCTGGAGGCGAGAGATACAGCATGGTCTACATAAATTTGAAGAGGCATTTGTCCAACAGGCAGAGGAAAAGAGGCAGGCACAGAAAGAACGAAACTCGAGGACCGGGCAAGAAACAGAATACATCTGTCCCCAGTGCGGTAGAGACTGCCATTCCCGAATTGGTCTATTTAGTCACACTAAGTGTTGTTCTTAGGATCTCTACTCCAGGCATGATACCATAGTCTTTTGAGACTGAAGGATGCCAATGAATGAATGATCTAGGAACCCTACAAGTTATTGCTGAATTCAGCATCAGCACCTCCAGTTATGACTGCAAGTCAGTTTGTTTTGTAGCACTTGTTAAATCACCACTAGTCACAGCCATGGCTTAGAACAAATCGGTCTTATGCAAGCTTCGTGCACACCATACACCACTACCGCTTAATCTTGTGAACTGCAACAGCCCCTGCTAGTCTATTCCTGGATCTCTTAAGAAACAAGACAGTTGTGTTAAAATCTTCCAGACAGAATAGCAGGAACAATTCCAGATCGGAAAGCTTTAGATTACATTTGCCTTCCAGTGACTTACAACCATGAATGTCATGTTTTAGTTACTATCTCCTTGTTTGTCACTCTGAGAATGGCATGAGACAAGTCATAAATACAAACAATAAATGCATTCATGTCTTGATTAAATAGTGTCATGATTGGTTTTGATTATCCCTTGATTTATCCCTCTCACAAAATACCAAGACTAGGGGACATCCACTCAAATTGAGGGCAGGGAGAGTATGAACAGACAAAAGAAAATATTTTTTTCACCCAGCATGTTGTTGGTCTGTGGAACTCCCTGCCACAGGATGTGGTGATGGCCTCTGGCCTGGATGCCTTCAAAAGGGGATGGGACAGATTCCTGGAGGAAAAAGTCCATCACAGGTTACAAACCATGATGGAGATATGTAATCTCCAGGCTTAAAACCGGGGTACTTCAAGGGCCAGATGCAGGGGGGCGGTATCAGGAGACAAATATCTAGTCTCACGCGCTCCAGACGCATCTGGTGGGGCCACTGTGAGATACAGGAAGCTGGACTAGATGGGCCTTTGGCCTGATCCAGAATGGCTCTTCTTATGTTCTTATGTTCGTATGGCACTGGGTGAGTGGCAGGCAGTACCCTCCTGAGCTGTTAAAGAAAATTAGTGCTTTGTTTCCAATCTTGTAGTTGGAAAGCTAGATACATTTAAAATATGGACTCTGTACTAAGTCAAAGCAAGCAGACACTGCAACGCTAGACCAAAGATTCACTAGCTGTGGTAAGTTTGGGAACATGCAGAATGCTCTTATGTTGGCAGCCAAACCTGCCACCTCGGTTTGATTTCAGATATCTGCCTACTGAAGGACTGGCATGCAAAACCAGCTACAGACCAAGCCAATCAGTCGAGCCAGACAAGGGGCAGAGAAAGGGCACGGTGAGGCAGAAGCTGAGTTAGGACAAAGCCAAACATGCTTCAGTCCAAGGGCATAGTCAAACTGCTGGCACCAAGGTATGCCAAGGTGAGGGTAGGCATCTCTGACATCGCTCAACTGGAAGGCATTTGCCTTTCAGCACAACTTCAGCTGGCCCTCGGCCGTCCTGGCCACGAACGATTCACCTTCATGCCATACCGATTTTGGAGGTGACATGAAGTAACTTAACTCTGGCGGAAAGCATGTGCAAGGAGGTTTAACTTTACTGGCAACCATAAGTGCTTAGAAGGGTCGGGGTTGGATGTGTGCTGTAGAATGGTACATTAGCACACTTTGTGTGCGCGCAGAATACGCCACAGCAGCATGCTACATATATCTATATGCACTACATGGTGCCCAGGGTGGTAGAGTGGGTAGAATGATGAACTAAAATTCAAAGAGACCCGGTTTCCAATTCCCATTCAGCCATGGAAACTTACAGAGAGGTAGTGGTCGGAACTGGTAAAACCACTCATTAAATATCTCATTTACGGTACTTTGAAAGCCCTACCACAGTGGCTGTCTGTCAGTTCTGGTTTGATGCCACAGAACACATACAGTGGAACCTTGACTTACACGCTGCTTGACTTGCAGCATATTTGACTTGCAGCAAGAAGGGGCCTGTTTGACTTGAATCTCAGGCTTTGTCTTGCATCTCAGAGCCCCAGCGCAAGGCACCGGAATCGGGCGGCAGCCACGACCCAGCATCGTGGCTGCCGCCTCCAAACTGCTCCTGCCTTCTTCCTCTCCTCCAGCAGCAGCGGCTTCAGCGAGGCCAGCTCCGAGCACCTGGAGCTGGTCCTCGGCCTCAATGAAGCCGCCGCTGCTGCCGGAGGAGAAGAAGGGCCAGGAGCTCGGGGCTGGCCTCGCTGGTTAGACAGTCGGCTCAGTCTTGTAAAAAATATGGCTGCAGAAGTCTGGCCCACAATGAAAGCATTTTAGTTGGGGAGCTGTAAAGTTGTGGGACTCTAATGGTAAGCATAGAGTTGTTCAGAACTTGGAACGTCAGGTTAAAAATCAGTAAAACTTAAATGTTAGACATCGTTGCTAGGAACATTAAAAAGTGGAGGCATATAACTTGTGGACTATAATTCCACTGCCTCCTCCTCTCTTTGAAGAGACATTTCATTTACATCCCCAGAAGGAATCTCCTATCCCAGTCAAATTTGTGTTAAATTACCACTGCGCCTCGTGGCGCAGTGGTTAAATGCCTGTACTGCAGGTAAAACTGTGCTCACGACCTGGGTTCAATCCCCGGTAGCAGGCTCAAGGTTCACTCAGCCTTCCATCCTTCCGAGGTCGGTAAAATGAGTACCCAGCTCGCTGGGGGGGCAATGTGTAGCCTGCACACTGTAATCAAAATTGTAAACCGCCCAGAGACTACTTGTAGTGGTATGGGGCGGTATACAAGCAGAACACTTTGCTTTTTGCTTTTTGCTTTTACTGTTTTCGGGGGTCTTTTTCATCATCTGGAATGGATTAATCCACTTTCCCATTACTTTCTATGGGAAAAGTTCATTTGACTTAAGGCATGTTTGACTTATGTCTAGACCTCTGGAATGGATTAATGCCGTAAGTCAAGGTTCCACTGTACTGTATAAACATCCACTATGATAACATAAAAACCTAGGATTCAGGAAGGGGTAATTTCTAAGGCCTCCGTGTCGACCACCTCTGCAGAATTCAGTGTCTGGTGTTTCTCCAGGCAAGAATCAGTATTTGAAAACAAAATAAAATTGGTGAAAATTCTTGGTTCTATCATTTAATAAAAAAAGACATTGTTCTTAGGTTTTAAGCGATATCACAGGGAATTTGTAAACAGGAAACATGCTGAACACATGGAAAAAGTCTGGAATGATTATAAAGATGATGAGATCAGCCGTGCTCATGGGGGGGGGATGAGAACTGGAGTTGTTCTCTGGATTAAGGTTGGGGATAGATAGATAGATAGATAGATAGATAGATAGATAGATAGATAGATAGATAGATAGATAGATAGATAGATAGATAGATAGATAGATAGATAGATAGATAGATAGATAAACTTTTGATTATCAGCCCTCTTGCATTAATGATTGTGTGTGTGTGTGTGTGTGTGTGTGTGTGTGTGTTGCGTCGTTACAGTCGTAATTAATAGTACTTTCATTCTGAAGTTGATTAACAGTGAATAAAGCAGATTACACACATGTATCAACCAACATTCGACTATGCAACAAGGGTGAGCAAAAGGTAGAACAAGATCTCACAGGAGAACCAACAAAAACTATTTTGGAGAGGGTAGCCGTGTTAGTCTTTTCGAGAATTCCAGGCAAAAATCAAAGAAAAACAAAACAAAACAAAAGACACAAAACATGTTGTTGTATCATTACAGTCGTGACCGACTCTCCGTGACTCCATGTCCATGGAGTTTTCTTGGCAGGAATACTGGAGTGGTTTGCCAGTTCCTACTCCAGGCGCCTACAGCACCTGGTATTCCCTGGTGGTCGCCCATCCAAGTACTAACCAGGGCACGACCCTGCTTAGCTTCCAAAATCAAGCGAGATCGGATGTGCTTAGGGCATCTAGGCAGCATGAACAGCTCTACTTACGAGCAATTCGACTTATGAGCATGCATTCGGGATGGATTAAACTCGTAAGTAGAGGTACCACTGTAGATGAGCACCTGGTATTCCCTGGTGGTTTCCCATCAAGGTACTGACCAGGGCCGACCCTGCTTAGCTTCCAAAATCAGGCAGTACTGGATGTGCTTAGGGCAGTGGTGGCGAACCTTCGGCACTCCAGATGTTTTGGACCATAATACCCACAGTTCTATGCCATTGGCAATCTAGGCTCGGAATTCTGGGACTTGTGGTCCAAAACATCTGGAGTGCCGAAGGTTCGCCACCACTGGCTTAGGGCATCTAGGCAGCTGATTATACATATTACTAGATAAATTATTGCACTGTTTCATAGCCTCCTTCAGCAAACTGTTCAATGGTCCTTTAAGTTAGAGACACTCAAACACATTTGTCTACCTGAACATGCAGCAGGCAAAAACTATGAAGCCAAGTCCAAATAGAAGGAGTTAAAGTACAGCCCTTAATGTACTGATCACTGTTGTGTGTTTTTACCCTTAATCTTCATATTGGGAAAGTCAGCTCCTTGGTTCACAAACGAACCACCATACTAATTTCCAACTATTCCAAGGAGTGTAAAAAATTGTAAGCATTCCATTGGATCATTTTTAGCGGGTTCAGAAATCACAGCAAGTTTTAGACTACCTTGCCTATATTTAATTCAGGTAGCATGAGTTGGCTCGGCAAAGGATTTCAAACTTTTGCCTCCCCACGCTTTCTTCATTCTTTTGCAGAACTGAGCAGCCACCGCAAACAGCTCCCTCTCTCTCTCTCTCTCTCTCTCTCTCTCTCTCTCTCACACACACACACACACACACACACACAGAGAGAGAGAGAGAGAGAGAAGAGAGAGAGAGAGAGAGAGAGAGAGAGACTAGTCTCTGCCATGGAAGCACTGCAACAGCATCAATTACTTACTAAGGGGCTTGAGGATGCTACTGCTTGTCTCGTCAGCATTTTCACCGTCGGATTTATCAGAGTTTTCTGAAATTTTCTCTTTTTCCCTCTTTTCCTTCGGTTTTCTTTTGTGCCGTCTCCTCCTTCGGTAACTTTTAGGCACATGAACCCCAATGTAGACTGTATGGTGACCTAGAAAAGATAAAAAAGACAATTGTTCAAACAACTGATAGATGATATCAAAATGAAATTCTTATATATTCTTCACGTAACTAATTCCAAGCAAAAGTTCTGTGTTATTCTATGCCGAGCAGAGACTGAACCAGGCATGTCCAAACTTCGGCCCTCCTGATGTTTAGGGCCACAACTCCCAGAATTCTAAGCGTAGATTGGCAATGGCAAAGGACTGTGGGAGTTGCAGTCCAAAACATCTGGTGGGCTGAAGTTTGGACATGCCTGCACTAAACCATAACAGACAGATGTGTGCCCCACACTGATAAGAACATAAGAAGAGCCATGCTGGATCAGGCCAAAGGCCCATCTAGTCCAGCTTCCTGTATATCACAGCGGCTCCACCAGATGCGTTTGGGAGCGCATGAGACTAGATATCTGTCTCCTGATACCACTCCCCTGCATCTGGCCCTTGAAGTACCCTGGTTTAAAGCCTGGAGATTACACATCTCCATCATGGTTTGTAACCTGTGATGGACTTTTCCTCCAGGAATCTGTCCATTCCCTTTTTGAAGGCATCCAGGCCAGATGCCATCACCACATCCTGTCGCAGGGAGTTCCATAGACTTACAACGCGCTGGGTGAAAAAATATTTTCTTTTGTCAGTTCTTACTCTCCCAGCCCTCAATTTGAGTGTATGTCCCCTAGTTCTGGCATTTTGGGAGAGAGAGAAGAGCTTCCCTCTATCCACTTTACTCATACCCTGCATTATTTTGTATGTCTCAATCATATCCCCCCTCAAGCGCCTTTTTTCCAGACTAAAGAGGCCCAAAAGGTTTAGCCTTTCTTCATAAGGGAGGTGCCCCAGCCCAGTAATCATTTTAGTCGCTCTCTTCTGCACCTTTTCCAGTTCCACTATGTCTTTCTTGAGATGCGGTGACCAGAATTGTACACAATTCTCCAGGTGGGGCCTTACTATTGTTTTGTATAAAGACATTATAATGTTCGCTGTTTTATTTTCAATCCCCTTTTTGATAATCCCTAGCATGGAATTGGCCTTCTCAACAATGGCATTTCTGCATTCAACATGGGAAGTCCACGGGCAGCGTCAGCCAATGGCAGGGCTCCTCCCACTGTCCTTAGAACATCCAGGAAAATGTATCCACACCTCTACCATTTTCATAACATGTTCCTGCTCATTATCTGGACAGTGTGTGGAGAGACGCACAATATGACGACACCACAAACTGACTGAACATTGCTAATAAAGGAAAAGCAAATATTAAGCTGCCATTTTAAGAAGCAGTTCTATTTTGTGCATCACTGTCCAGTCCCACCCTAGTTTTAAAAATGAAATGTTACTTATTCTCCAGGACAGAAGAGACAGTTCTTTAGATGAGTAGTTCCCAAAAATTTTCGAGTTATTTTTCCCCCCTTTATGAAATAGCCAATTAAGTTAAGATGCCACCACTATATCTGAATAAAAAGGCATTTTAATGAGGTGAAGACCTCCCTTCACCGAAGGTAGAGACTTCTTATCCAAAGAGAGTGTTTCCCATACATACATACAGTATGCATCCAGCTTTTAATATCCCACTTTGAAAGGTCAAGGAAGAAATTATTTAACAAGGACTAAAACGCATATCAAGTGAGCCACAACCCAACAGAAGAGACTTCGTAGCCTTCTTGTGGTTCACAACTTTCAGGTTGACCCTTTAGTCTTCTGGCTGTGAAACAACTGCCAATGAAAATATTACATGTTGCCTGCCTTCATTTAACTGCCCAAGAACTAAAGAAAAGTGATCCTGAACCAGATGAAGTCTATCTATTATCACACTCTGTTCACAGTCCTGGGAGGACACTGAAGTTTGTCTGAACACCAGGGATGGGCACAAAACAGAAAAATTGAGATTTGTTTTGTTTTGTTTTGTTCCTGACGTGATTCGTTTCGTTTAGTTAGAAATGATTTTTTTTAATGTACAAAACGAACCAGCAACAAACCAATTTGCTACTCTATAAAATGGGTCCCCTGGGTCCTAGAGGCACCAAATTTGGTGGATAACTTCCTGGTCTTTCCCCTTTAAGGCCCAAAGCTGGACAAGGAAGGAAGGAAGCTGATGGGAAGAAAAGGGATTCATTTGACGTGTGCTGTTGACAGAGAGCTTTATGGATTCCGTAGCCAACTAGAAAGATGATTCAGTGGGAACTAGCTCAAATCAAGCCCAAGTTCTCAATAGAAGCTAAAATCAGTAAACTGAAGCTATTATATTTTGGGCACATAGTGAGATGGATCACTAGAATAAAGAATTGGACAAGTGGAAAGTAAGAGCCAAAGAGGAAAAGCCAAAGAGATCTGACTCAATTTTGGAAGCCAGGTTTTTAGTTTGTAACACCTAAGTGGGACTTTTAATGACAGCACCTTTTCAAGGTCATTAAATAATAAGGTCAGCATAAGTAGGAGGTGACCTCATGCACATAACAAAAACTCCCCATTTCTCCACCCATCGCTTTCATATCTGATGGCTCTTTTCCTATCCTTTGCCTGGTCTGTAGAGCTGCACAAGTTTTAGTTTGAAGGAAAACAATTGATGACACACGGAGATAATAGCCTTGTTATTGAGTCTACAGGAAACACACCTTCAAATAAACATATTTGTGTTAGGGCATAATGCATTTACGTTGCATATTTGTCAGTGGTTCTCCACCCTAAACCCTTGAGAAATGAGTGGGAAAATCATTTTTCATTGGCCACATCAAAGGTGTTTGCTATGTATGTTCGATTTGAAATTAAGGAGAGTGCATTCACTTTTAAGAGAGGATTAGTAGTTATCAGATTATGATGCAAGAATCTTATCAGTTTGTTAAAGAGTTTTGTTATATGGTTATGAGGACACATCATCTATTTCCCTATAATCTGTGACTCTTACAGTGGCTAAAATGAATATGTTGTTGTTGTTGTTGTTTCAATTTATATACTGCTCCAAAGTTCTGGTGGGGCATGATGGCTCAGTGGACTAAGGCTTCCGAAAACTGTCAGCTGCAAAGTCGGCAGCTCAGCGGTTTGAATCCTGGGTGCCACGCAGCGGAGCGAGCTCCCGCTAATAATCCCAGCTCCTGCCAACCTAGCAGTTTGAAAGCATGAAAATGCAAGTAGATAAATAGGTACTGCTGTAAAAACCAGGAAGGTAAAACAGTGTTTCCTTGCACCCATGCCGGCCACATGGCCATGGACTTGCACAACACTGGCTCTTTGGCTTGAATACGGAGATGAGCACCACCCCTAGAGTTGGACATGACTAGCACACATGTGCGGGAGGAACCTTTACCTCTACCATAGTTCTGAAACACTCTTGGGGCAGTTTACAACATATGATGTGAACAGCATTTTGTCGCCTGGCAATCAGAGTGTTCAGTTTACTGACCCTGGAAGACTATAAGGCTGACTTAACCTTCAGCAGACTATCTGATCTCTTGGGATTTAACTCAGGCTGTGAGTCAAGTCTTGACTGCCGTACTGCAGTTTAACCACTGTGTCATGGTGGTGCGTGGATATTTAGTTTATAAATAGTCATTCTCCAATTTCTGTGTACAGTACTTGTAGCACCATTCAGGAGTGGCTTGTGTACTGACAGGAAGAAGGCCTCACTCATGAACGTCATAGGGTGTAACCCAACTCTGTTCACAAGATCACTGTCAGCCATATTTATGTCTGGTCTGGTAATGTTTATATTCTTAAGAATCAAGATTGGTGCTATGAAGAAAAATATTCTCATGGTTTTAGAGAAGCTTGAAAAGTTAAGACAAAAATCCCGAATGATCTACTTAAATGGCCATATGCATGCATAATATTTATTGGACTGGTAATGAGTTGGTGTTTTTCTACCAATAAGTATGTTTCTCTGTGCATATCTACCAAGCCAGTTATTTAAGCAATTGTTGGAGAACCAATATTTCCAAAGGTGAATATCGTACCAGTTCACTGTAGATCCAGAGGAACTTTTAAGTGTGCCTTTTTACAGTCTATTTCTATGGTCACCACATGTATGATAAAGATAGAGATAAGTTTTCAGTCGGGATGGGCACCAAACGCAAAACGAAATGGGAATCCCTTGAATTTTATTTCAAAGAGGCAACATGGAATAGATCCACTCCCGAACCAGCTAGGAAAAGGAGTCTAGATATCTAAAATATATGTGTGTGTGTGTGTATTTTGGGACTACGGCTCCTTAAATATTCCAGCCAGAATTCTTCCACACACAGAGGTTAGTATAGATTACCCTAGGGGTCCCTTCCAACACCACAACTCACAAGTGTTGAGAGACAGTGGCTTGTCTACCGCTGCACAGCAACTTTGTGATACACAGACCTGAACCAGCACTTGCGAAACTGACAGCTCAGTCTTACGGCAGACTTTCCTGTACTGCCTATATCTCAGTAAGGAAAAGATGGCCTTCTTATCCCATGAGTGCAAACTACGTGGACCACAGACCTAATTCTTGGGGATGCCACACAACCTGGAGACATGAACTTTATCACGGTGGAGATCTGGGATGATTACTCCATCAAGGAAGGGCTGTAGCTCAGCGAGAGACAATCTGCTTTGTGTCCAGAGGGGGACGGAGTTCAATTCTTCATATCCCCAGGAAAATAACCTTTTCTTCCTGAAATCCTAGTGAGCTCTTGGCATCAGATTCAGGACCACCAACAGGGAGCTGATGGCCTGACCTAGTTTTTATCCTACATACCTGTGGCTCCTAGCTTCTCTAGGAGTGAGTTAACTTGAGCATGACCATGGCAAGACCTATTCACAGCCTTGTTATCATGAGAAAATCCACTTGTGCTAGTAAATGTGATAAAGGGACATAAAGGGACATTGAGAAACTGTGTCAAGTGTTTCCGTGCTAAGGCACTCCTGGGAGGAAAGTCCACAAGTTTATCTTGACATTGTAAACAAAAGCCAACCACGTCCTGCCAGCAAGTCTTAGATAATGCTGGAGGGGATGGCGGAAACAAACCACCTCTTTCTTGAATCACTGGCAGTAATACATTATTATTATTATTATTCAGAGAAACACAAACAGCTCTTGCCTGGATAGACTATAACTTGAGTTTCACATTACCAGAACCTGCACTGGACACACACAATCAAAAGATTAAAAAGAGTGTGTAGTTCTTTTTTATTTTTCTCCTTTTTTAAAAGTTTTATTTTTCAATTAAAAAGCATAGAAAGGATATACAATAGAGAAGAAATAAAAAGGAAAGAAAAAGAAAAAGAAAAAAATAGTACGCATATAATTTTTTTAACAAAATAAATTCTCTGTCATTGACATTACAATCATAGAATCATAGAATTTGAAGAGACCTCAAGGGCCATCCAGTCCAACCCCCTGCCATGCAGGAACCCCCATCACAGGACTCCCGACAGATGGCCATCCAGCCTCTACTTAAAAACCTCCAAAGAAGGAGACTCCACCACTCTTTGTGGCAGCATACTCCACTGCAGAACAGTTCTAACTGTCATGAAGTTCTTCCTAATGTTCAAATGGAATCTCTTTTCCTGTATTTGAAACCACTGCCCTGCATCCTAGTCTCTCAAGCCATGGAAAACAAACCTGTTTCTTCTTCAATATGACATCCTTTCAGACATTTAAACATAGCTATCATATCCCCCCTAAGCCTTCTTTTTGAAAAGCTAAACATTCCCAGTTCCCTAAGCCGTTCCTCATAAGACATTTCTTCCAGACCATTATGCTATCTATTCATCCTTTCTCCCACTTTTTTATTTTATTTTATTTTATTTTATTTTATTTTATTTTATTTTATTTTATACTACAATGCTTTTAGCCTTCCACCAATTAAAAAAGAGGTCCCAACTAAGATAAAATTTCAATTCTTCTTGTCCCTTTAGTCTTTTAGTTAATCTATCCATTTCTGCACGTTCTAATGCATTTTTTAATAATCATCTCATCAGTTGGGGAACTATCTGATTTCCAGAACTGAGTGTATAATTCTGCTGGTAGCATATCAAAGTATTGTGAAGTATTATGATGATGCATTTGTTGACCATGATATTAAAGCAAATCAGCAGAAGTGGTGGTGGTGACAGTGGCAGCTGCAAAAAATCAAGGGAAGGGGCAGTTTTAATGGATTTTGGGACCAAAGTGAGATGCTCCAAACATTGTCAGACTGCAACTCCCATCAGCCTTAGGGATCCTGGGAAATGCAGTAGAGCAACATCTGGATGGCAGACCTTTCTCCTTTCCTGAAGGAGGAGGAGGAGGAGGAGGAAGAGGAGGAGGAGAAGGAGGAGGAAGAGGAAGAAGAAGAAGAAGAAGAAGAAGAAGAAGAAGAAGAAGAAGAAGAAGAAGAAGAGGAGGAGGAGGAGGAGGAGGAGGAGGAGGATGATAAGGGGAATGAAGTACGTGGACTGGAAGAAGGATCCAGGCATAAAGCCAGTGCAGAAGAGAAAGCATGGCAGATCTTCCTGAAGAAAAGTAAGAGAATTTGGGATATTTAAACGTGGCCAAGTTAAAATGCACAATCCCTGCCCCGTCACTGCCCTCATTTACCCTTGCTTGTGTTTTGAAAAATCAGAAAGAGGATCGATTTTAAGAGAAACAGTCTCTTGAACAGATTATCAGGCAATCCAAGACCGGCACGTGGGGAAGAGAGAACAGCTGGTTGGGAGGCCTGGGAACTGGGTTATGCCAGCTACAAATTGCAGCCAAAAGCATCATAGCAGAATCTGATAAATGGCAAAAAAAAAAGAACCAGGGAAGGACCAGGGAGCCCTCTAGCTGAAAAGCCGTAGAAAAAGCTGTCTAAAAGGCATTCAGAACGCTTTGCACAGCAATTCCATGGGTTTTTCTCTTCCTTAATAAATAGCTGCACTATCAAGTAAACCTCTGTGTCCCAGATACCTTTAGATAAGCTCAGAGGTTCATTGTTTTATAAGCAGAACTTTCTCCTGGCAGGGCAAAGCCGTGCAATTACAAAGTTGCTAGTTCAAAAGAAATAACTCTACCCCCCTTTTTTATGTGTTAGCCTTGCACTTAAGAGCAGAAGGCAAAGAATGGTACCAGGCAGCTTCAAGAAAAGACCGCTCCGTATTTAAACACCCTTCCCCCGTCACCCCAGTAACGTCTAAGCAAAACTAAATAAACCTGGTACAAGTATCCCTGGCTTTCTACACAATTCCTTTGTAAATCTCCTCTTAGCTGCGCCTTGCCCCAATTCATTCGTCAGCCTACCAATCTTGGCTAGCATATATCTCCCAAATACCTCTAAAACAGAGAACAGTAGTTCAACACCAGTTTAGCAACTACTGTAGTATCTTAAAATTACAACTTGAACTGGGCTTTTATTTCTATGGGTCTTTGAAAGCAACTTGACGACATGTAAGACTAACAAGGGGAGGGATGACGAAGGCAAGCATATCCAAAGTCAGGCCCAGGGGCCAAATGCGGCCCGTTTTCAAATTTTAAGTGGCCCGCAGCCTCTTCTCTTTGCCAGCTCAGCCTGTCATGCATCCCGCCAGCTGTCCTCTCCCCATACTGGATGGAGATGTCAGCTTACAGTTTTACAGTTTGCTTGCCCTCCCTGCCTCCGCCCGCCCGTCCCCCCCCCCAGCCACCTGCCCAGCTTACCCACCCCAGCTCCATTGCTGCAGCATCCTCCCTGCCTCTTTGCATGTCCTAGAGAGGCTCATGAAAAGTCTGGCCCAGAGGCCAAATGTGGCTGAATGGTCGGCCACCCCTGGACGACGGCTTTCAGTAAATCTGAGTTGTTCTGTTGTCTAGAGATGGGCACAAAATGAGCGATGTTTCGTTTTCATTTTCGTTTTTTCATTTCGTTACGCAATGAAAACGAAACGAATTTTTTTAAAAAACAAAACGAAAACGAAAACGAAATGACCAAATTTGCCGTGTTTTTTGTTTTCGTTGCAGCAGATGCATTGAACTAAAAAGAATGCTAACGAAACAGCAATTTTTTGTTTTCATTTTCGTTTTTTCATTTCATTACCTAACGAAACGAAAATGAAATTTTTTGCAAAAAAGTCACAAAAACGAAAACGAACCGAAACGGACTCCTAAACGACCAAAGGACAAACCAAACACCATTTTTTTGAGTTGTGCCCATCTCTACTGTTGTCTAAAACAGATAACAGCAGTTGACACCTATTTTGCACATATCTTCTATTTGCATTAATAAATCTAAATGAAGAATCCATGCTTTTTAATAGGGTTTTTATTCTGACTTTTAGGCAATAGGTAAGCTTCCCAATCACAGGAGGAGGATAAGACACAATTGTACCTCTGTTTGAGCACTCTATAGAAATGGTGGTGATTCTTAGGCACTCCAGATGTTTTGGACCACAACTCCCAGAATTCCAAGCCTGTATTGCCAATGACAAAGGACTGTGGGAACTGTGGTCCAAAACATCTGGAGTGCTGAAGGTTCACCACCTCTGCTCTACAGCATAAGGCTGATGATGTCATCAGCTTTAAAAAATAAAAACAAATGTTTCTTCTTCCTGTTTGGAGGCCCATCAAGTTTCTGACTATCCCCTTTAGTTGTTGGGAACCCATAGGGGCCAGATGGCACAGCGCCTACATAAATCGGATTTCAGCCAATCAGGATGTGTCAATACAACTGACTACTAAGTTCCAAAAGCTTGTTTAGACATTACGGTAAATAGTTTCCAATGGCTGCTGTAATCTTTCATATAAATGACCCCTGAAGACTTTAAACCAGGCCTGCCCATACTTCGGCCCTCCTGATGTTTTGGACTACAGCTCCCAGAATTCTAAGCTTAGATTGCCAATGGCAAAGGACTGTGGGAGTTGCAGTCCAAAACATCTGGAGGGCTGAAGTTTGGGCAGGCCTGCTTTAAACACATTCACTTGCGGCACCACTGTGGGAGACGGAAAGAAGACATGAACCTGTGACAAAAGAACAAAAGGACAGGCATCGTTTTCTCAACCCACAGACATAACCCACAGAACCCATCTCTTTAACTTTAAAAATATTCATTTCTCAGTCTCCTAAAAGGAAATTGAAATGAGTCTGATGCCACGCCAATATTCTACTACACTGAAGTCCATAACACATGGGAGAAAGACCGTTCCTATTTATTAACTTACTTACAAGGCAGAAAGGGAAAATAATGGCCATAGAAAGATTCAGCCACCAGCTCTTTTGCTGATTATATATTATCAACTGACTGCCTATTGTGCAACAGTGAAATAAATCCTTCTGATCTAATTTTATGGTGCCATTGTGGTTTTGTTTCCTAGAACTGGAGGAGTAAGAAATTGACAGTACAGAGAAAGACATGTGCGCAATCTATAAGATCAGACCAACTGCTGAAAGACAGTTTGGTTCGGCCTGCACATATAATCTGTTAGTGCTAGTTTAGCATATCATTTACAGCTTGCTTCATAATATCTAGCATACATAGTGCACACAGATATTCTAATATCTAGTGTACATAGTCTATCTAGAGTACAGTAGCTTAACTATTGCCTAAAAGTCAGAATAAAAATCCTGCTGCTGCTGCTGCTGCTGTTGTTTTTCACTCCTTATTTCTCAGCATTGCTTGTGCGCAGGGGTGGACAACAGAATCAAGCCTAAAACCTAGGCATCAAGTCATAAAAGTCTGCTGGTGAGAAGACATGTTTGCAAAATCACTCCTTTAAAAAAAAAAAAGTTCAGGCAGCAAATTAGTAGCTATTGGTAATTGTTTTAAATTGTCAAGAAAAGATTTTGGAACAGTTCCAGTTACTTTGCTAGGAAGAACAGTTTAAAAACCTGCTGCCACAGTCTCTGTCTCTCTTTCTCTCTCTCTCTCTCTCTCTCTTTCAGACACATAAGCAGCTTTCCTTTCCTTGTAAGTGTGAGAGGTTAAGAGAAGCTACCAAGCTGGCATTGCCACGATCCCCTTCTATGCAAGCAATGCCACTTGAACCCTACTTTAAAAGGCCAAGATTCAAAAGCAATGTTGACATAAAACAGCTTGAATGCAATACAGCAACAAGACAATAATCTGAATTATACTAGACACAATGTTTGCGAGTTTGATGGGTTTGACTCTGTTCTTCTCCAAAACCTGAGATTCAAGGCAACTAGGGCCCTTTGTACACGACCCCTAAACTCCGCCGCAAATGGCTCCCAGCTCCGGAGCTTAAAATTGTTTCCCCACCAGCTCCGGAGTTTACAGATAATTAAGTGCGACCACGCCCACCTAAGCACATCCCAGCGCACTTTTCAGGTACCTGCTCTCTGGAGGTGAAAATTCCTGATGCGGATATAACGTAGTGACTGCCCGGCTCTCCTTGCTTCTGTTTGTTCTTTTTTTTGCCCCCCGCCCCTTTAAGAGATCTGAATGCAGTGCCGGGACGGCAGAACGGAGGTGAGCGCATTCTTTTCTTCCTTTTTTTCTCCCTCCCCTCACGCAGCCAGCAGCCAGGAGTGCGGAGGGGGTGGGAACGCAGGAACAGCGACAAACCCTAAGATCTCTGGTCCGAATTTAAGTGGCCAGCAGATCTTAGGGGTCGTGTGAAAAGGCCCTAGGGTAGTTCATTGAGATTCACTCTATAGGAGGCAGGGCAGTGGAAAAGTGTGTTGTTGTTGTTGTTGTTGTTTGTTGTTGCTGCTGCTGCTGCTGTTGTTGCTGTTGCTGTTGTTCTGAGTCATCAAATTGGAACTGTCTTAAAATGACCCTAATTAAGGCTTTCAAGGTAAGTCAGACAGTGAAAGAGTGGTTTTACCAGTTCTATGCTCTCCATAAGTTTCTAGAGCCAAGCAATAATTTGAACACAGGACTTTAGAATCCTAGACTATCACCCAGTCTAGCACACCACACTCAGTATCATGAAAGGTTCTGTATCCCTCACAATTCTAGGTTTATATATATATATATATAGGTCTGGCTGCATAAAATCACTGAGATGGCAGGTTCTCTTACTCTGAATGGTGGGGGAAGGAGTAGAAGCGCGATCACAATCCCCTGACCAAAACAATAAGGCAGACACCCCCCCATCTTGAAGTGCAGCGTTCACAGTCTCAGACACAGCAAGTTTAGGTACATACACAAAGGTATCTACACTGTCTGCGTCCTACAGAAACGCCCAGTAGGGCATCCTACAGAAAAGCCAGTATCTTTGCTAAGATCTACTGCTGTGGAACAGTGAGGGCTCTTCTCAAGTTCACCCAAAGAACATCACGAGAATGTAAAGCTTTAGGGAGGCATCTGCATTCCAGTATGAACCCAAAGATCCCAAGCCCAGATTCACAAACATCACGGCAACCATATTCTGACTCAGCTGGTAAATTACAAATGACCAGACTGGAACAAGTGATTCTCATCAGTGGGGTCACATTCCTTCTACCTGCATCTGACATCACTACTTTAACTAGCATCTTTGCATCCTTTTTTCCAATGGAGTGCAAAAAAGGGGGAACATGTCCATAGTAGATCAGAAAATGTATGAACAGCCCTCATCCATTTTATTTAAGAACAAAGTTCTATACCGAGAAGCTGTCAAGTGCTATTTTGTAAGGAGGTTATAGCCCTGGAGTAAGAAAAAGAATTAGAAAAATTGCACATTTATTATTTCACTGGGAGTTGAGTCATGGCTACTGGACTTCTTTTTTGAGAGATAGAAACATTTCGCTGTTCATCCAAACAGCTTCAGGAGAAAAGAATACAAAAAAACCATACTGATATTAGTAGCTTTTAAAGAGGTAGCTGTATTAGTGTGTGCAAGCTACTAACCAGAAACACACACACACACAAAGAGAGAGAGAGAGAGAGAGAGAGAGAGAGAGAGAGAGAGAGAGAGAGAGAGAGAGAGAGAGAGAGAAATATTTTGGTACCTTCAAGACTAACTACTATATATTTGTGTTCTGTATCTGTTTTGTATTTATTGTGGAAACATTGAGTTGAGCATTAACTAACACACACATCCTAACTCTAGTTTACACTGAATTTAATTATATGGAGATATCTGGGTAGATTGTTGCACACATCACAATAAAGCACATAACACTATTGATAATGATTTGGATCAAATGTGTATCCAATTTTGTAATCATAAAAAAGACAGAAAAAAGAAACAGTAAATCAAACAGCTGATATCCTAGAAGCATATGGCAATTGGCTAAACACACAGTAGCTCTAAAAGTTAAGGTACTGTGTTAGTATCACCAAAATTGAACCATATAACTATTTTTGAACCTACCAACAACAACAACCAGAAAATACATAATGCACAAATTTTCAGGAAGGCAGGAAGTCAAACACAACAGATTTTTTAAACTTCAGACCAAACTTTTCCATGGATAAAACCCCACCTTCATCTTTTTAATTTAAATTTAATTTCATTTAAATTTCAGACCTATAAAGTATATTATGCCCTTATTTAGTAGCTAAATGGACAGGACAGACTATTTCATAAATGGAGCTAGACATTGAGTCAAATGCCCTGATTCCAGTCTCCTAGACTACAGACGTTGCTTGTTGCAAAATATCATACGGTGACCTTCACATCTTATTGTAAAATTGCCTTTATGATAAAACTCCTTTAAGAGCAGGATTTAAACCTGTAGCATTCAGCATTGATCCCAACACTGTAATTATCTTAATGCCAGGACAGAGAGAAAATGCCTCAATTGCATTTTATAATCTCAGCATCTCGTCAAGAGCTTCCACAACGGCTGAGATGAAGACTGGTGAACGTACCTGCACATCAAAATTGCACATAACTTGTGCCACCTTCCTTCCATCTCTAGTAATACCAAGACATCATAAATCTACTTTCCATTTTGCAGAATGTCTTAATTAATTCCAAACCACAGACAATCTTAGTAACTGCTCAACATCCATCAGCCTGTTACAGGAATGGAAATTAATGGCCCAATTCCCCTGTGACTCTCTTCCTGTTTCCTCCAAAATTCCAGCAACGAAGCTGTCAAATACGAAATCTGGAGTCCTCCATGCCCCTATGAAGTCACAGAGACTGCCACAAGTTTCACAGGAAAGGATGATGGTTGAGCCAAAGCCTTATCTACAAGAGGATAAAGGTGGAGTTGTAAAATGTTTCCCATTCCTTACACCACTGGGTTATCTTGCAATACACAGCCAAATCTCCACCAGGTTAATTTAAGACAACTTTACCTATTAAGAAAGGAATGTTCCAGAAAGTGTAGGAAGGAGGAATTATGTTCCCATCATGACACCCATTGCCAGGAACCGAAGTGGGCAGGGAGGGGGGGGGAAGCAACTCCAGGAAGTTCATAGAACATTTTACTCTAATTCATCAGAGACATTGTGAGGACTGAGACATTACCTCTTATTCCACTTGGAACCAACTGTAAGAGAAGGGTTTGTTGCAAAGATGGAGGCTGACATGTGTAAGTTATCTAGCCCATCAGCTCTGCCCTACATCGCTTCCCTCTCCCCCCCTCCTTTTTTTACCCTGGCTTAGTCAGTGCCCTACATCCTGGCTTAGTGGTTAAATGCCTGTACTGTAGGTAAAACTGTGCTCACAACCTGGGGTTCAATCCCCGGTAGCCGGCTCATGGTTGACTCAGCCTTCCATCCTTCCGAGGTCGATAAAATGAGTACCCAGCTTGCCTGTGTAGCCTGCATAGTTAAACTGTAAACTGCCCAGAGACTACTTGAAGTGGTATGGGGCGGTATATAAGCAGAACACTTCTTCTCGTGAAGACGTGGCAACAGTAGTGTGCCGCGAGATGTTGCCTGGTGTGCCGTGGGAAAAATTCTCCCTACACCAGCAATACCCGCCCCGCATCAGCCGGACAGGGGCAAACACATCAGCTACTCCAAAAGCAAACAAGAAAGCAAAAGGGCCCCAAAATTAGCTGCATTCTTGGGGTGTGTAAAGTGCAGGCAGAGAGAGAGAGAGAGAGAGAGAGAGAGAGAGAGAGAGAGAGAGAGAGAGAGAGAGAGAGCCGCTCTTAAAGGTTCTTGTGGGGTTGGTTCCCCCTCCTCGCTCACTGAATGACTGAATGAGTGGTTGATAGACTGGACAGCAACTTTCCATGAATGATGGACTACCATCTATATGAATCTACGGGTTCGCATAGACTTTATGTTTATGACTACTTATAACCGTGTTGCTTTAATGTAATGTTTGTCTATTAATGCTGTAAGATGTCCCTCAATTCCTTGTTCTCCAGTACTTGAACATGTCTTAATTGTACTGGACTGTATATTATCCCTCATTACTGTAAGCCGCCTGGGGTCCTTTTCCAAGGAGAAAGGTGGGGTAAAAATAAATAAAATAAATACATACTTCCACATTGGCTATGCTGGCAGAGTAAGAGAGGAGTTGCGGTCCAACATCTGCTTTTTTCACCCACACTTTAACCCAGTGTTATCCTAACGTTGGCCCCCTCCCCCAGATGTTTTGGACCACAACTCCCACTGTCCCTTATCATTGCCAATACAGGCTTGGAATTCTGGGAGTTGTGGTCCAAAACATCTGGAGGGCCAACGTTTGGACACCCCTGCTTTTTAACCAGATAAAAGCTCCATTTCTGAGGGGACTGCAATTACGTTAAGCAAGATAGCTCCGCGATTCAGGTATCTGGTGGCAGAGCCAGGGGTTGAAAGTTCAATTCCCCACTATGCCTCTTGGGAGGAGAGCTAGCCTCTGTGACCTTCTTGGGTAAGCTTTATGGTGCCCCCAGAAGAAAGGCATGGTAAGCCACCTCTGTGTCCTCTCTACCTCTAAAACCCTGGAAAGGGTCTCTGTAAGTCAGAATTCATTTGAACGCACATTTATAGTAGTGGATCATCAGACTTGATCATTTAGAATTCCGGCTTGATAAGACCTAGACTTAAGGATTATCTAGAGCAGTGGTTCACAGCCTGTGGGTCCCCAGATGTTCTTGGATTGCTACTCCCAGAAGTCTTCATCACTAGCTGAGCTGGCCAGGAATTCTGGGAGTTGCACTGCAGGAAAATCTGGAGACCCACAGGTTGAGAACCACTGAGATAAGAGGGCCAAGGGCTTCCCTAACATTCTTACAGAACCAGAGAACCATATGGAACTGCAGGTGCTTCTCTGGGTACGCGAGGTCTTATTTATTGCTGAAGGTGCTGAAATGATGCCTCTGTAGAGGAGAAAACCTGCAAGTGCTTTATCAGGCACACTAACTAGGCCAGTGGTGGTGAACCTTCGGCACTCCAAATGTTTTGCACCACAACTCCCACAGTCCTTTGTCATTGGCAATACAGGCTTGGAATTCTGGGAGTTGTGGTCCAAAACATCTGGAGTGCCGAAGGTTCGCCACCACTGAACTAGGCTAACTTAAGACACCTAAAAGACTCGCAAGACTTTATTTGGTCTCCCTCCTCCTTGCAAGTAGCCAGAGGAATGTATTACTCCCTGGCTGTAATGATGTTGTCACTGAGGCAAAGATAGTACAGTGGACCCTCGTATAACAAACGGTTTGTATAACATAAAATCTGTACAACATAAAAAATTCTGGAGATAGGGGAAATTTGCTTAACAGAATCATCTATGGGACAAATCCGTAGAACATAAAAATGGTCATGATTAGGCATTACTCTGTTTTCAATGCTTTCCTATGGGAAATTTGTATAAAGGAAAATTTGCTTAACATAATTTCATTTGGAACGAATTAATTCTTTTATACAAGGTACCACTGTACTAACTCAGCAGTCAGCACCAGAGGCTTACGCAGGACAGCCATCTCCTATCCCAACCAGGTTGGTGAGAGAAGCCAATAATTCATAAAAACCAAAATAACAGCCAAGTACTGGACCCATGATCAAACCCCTGAACCAAAGCATAGTTCTGGAAAACAAAATACAATTTGGCAAAACGGTATCTGGACTGGACAGGATAGAGCGGGAAAGGACTGCATTGAGAGCTCACAAAAACTACATTTTTACCCACATAAATTACTGTATATCAAGTTTGATTATTTGAAAAAGTGTTCTAATCTAGTGTTTTTTACAAGCTCTGTTTCAAAAGCAGGATACAGAGGTTTTTTTTTCCTGAACTAAGGATCATTTCGTCATGTGGCCCTTGTTTGAAAGAGTCAAACTTGCCCTCGTATCTAGGACAAAAAAGGCCTCAATCATCTAGTATCATCAGGCAAGTTGTGTTCATAGACCTTTCCTATCTCATGATAAAATAGAGAATACACCTGCATTCCCTACAGGATGGAGGGAATATCACTGTAGCTTTATTGCAATAAATGTGAATCTTCCTAGGACAGTGCACATGTTTTAAGGCATTTAGAAATACAGTGGTACCTTGTATAAAGGAATTCATTCATTCCAAATGAAATTATGTTAAGCAAATTTTCCTTTATACACTTTTCCCATAGGAATGCACTGAAAATGGAGTAATCCCATTTTTATGTTGTATGGGTTTGGCCCATAGGCAATTCTGTTAAGCAAATTTCCCCTGTCTCCAGAATATTTTATGTTGTACAAATTTTGTTATACAAGGTGTTTGTTATGCAAGGGTCCACTGTAACTGAAGATAATTGTTAGGAATGGCTATGCTGGAGAAGTTTATAATAAATGCACATTCTAAAAACAAGTTTTAAAAAATGTTATCTGAATGCCCACCAAACAACATACCATTTATATCAACTGTAATTTTTAAAAAAATATATATCAGTAACTTGGTATTAAGCTCAGTTTGTTTGTGTGTTTGTTGTTTTGTTTTGTTTATTTTCTTTTAAGCTATCTCACCCCCCACACAATGGAATTGTTTTCAGCACACCATGCCTCCTTTGTAGGTATAAAATGAATTCTCTCTAACAGCTAGAACTCTCTTACATAAACAAATCCCCACCAAACTTAATAGAATTTACTCTAAGGTGCACCAGAAGCTAAAACGTGAGAATTTGAGAAACTGCATTGCTCCATTCAGGGACTTTTTAACAATCAGGTGAGAAAAAAAATTCCCAGTGCCTCATATATAAGACCTAGAAGACGTAATGGAAACATTTGATTTATCCTTTGCAGAAAGGTGGGGTGGGACTTCTATGTGAACTTTTTTTTTGGGGGGGGGGGGGAGAAAGTGAAAAAAAAAACTTCCCTGCTCTTCTTCTCAATAAATTTTAAGGGAGAGAGAATAGAGAGAGTGTGTCTTGTCACAAAAAAAAACCCATTCCCTGATCGGAAAGAATCCCTCATTTAAAAAAAAGTGATCCTCTTAGAGTTAGCCCCGCCCCCTCTGGGCCCTCCAATGTCCTTCTTTCAAAGCCATCCCCGACGGCCTCATTTAGCATCAGGATCTCCGTGTGTGATGCTGGCGGCATCAACCCCCCCAACACAGAGACACGACACGAGAGAGAGAGAGAGAGAGAGAGAGAGAGAGAGAGAGAGAGAGAGAGAGAGAGAGAGAGAGCTGGGATTCAGTAAGCACTGCTAAGCATGCTATATCCCCAGCCCTTGCTCAAAGCCTAACTAATGGAACAAATCGCAAACATGCCTATTAATATTTAAATGCATGAATAGATTAATGACACGCGGGGAGCAAAGTGCTTACAATGAGTACATGCTGGCATATCATGGAAATTTTCAGTAGAGAACTCTCTTTTTTAAATTAAAAACAAGGACACCATACCATTCATCATGACTGCTGCTCTACTCTTAATTTCACCTGCTAATTGGACTGTAAGAGGGATGCCACACATACAACACAAAGGATGTTTCGTTTCATTTTAAAAACAGCAATAATGATATACACACACAAACAAACAAAAAGCCCTTGGGCCTTCATCCTCCACCCCGGAGAGAAAAGGTTTCCTTACCTTCTACTTCTTCATCATCACACACGTGCTTAAGGAAGGAGGCCCCTCTGTCCAAGACCGCCTCATCCTCCATCCTGTAGTAGTAGAAAAGAAAGAAAGAGTGCTCAGACTTCTCCTGGAGGGAACCACTCGAACTGACCCAGCTCCTGGGCAGGTTAACTTGCAGGCTATTGTTCATGTTAGGATCGAGTCGAGTCGCTTCTCACTCTTGGCTTGCCACTCCGTCATGCAGCTTCTCAACGGCGCACAGCCAGCTAGATAGTGCTCGGCGCTCAGCCTTGGGAGGGCATGGCTGAACAAGCGGGTTTGAGGGAGCAGTCGCGGCGATCCGCAATCTTTTTTCCTTTTCTTTATAATCAAAGAGGAAAGGGGAACCCAGAGTGGCCCCAGTGGCGTTCACGTCAACAGTCTCCTGTAAGGTCTCTGTCCACAGGAAGATCGGTAGAAGGGGATGAGCCGAAGGGGGTAGATGCACGCAAACATCCTGAAAGCACAGAAGCTGCCCAGACTCCAGACGTCCTCTTAATACCGGCAAAGCAGACTTCTTCACTGCGAGGCAAAGCTGCGTGTCACATGTGTTGGCCTTACAGAAATCTGACATCTGAGGATTATCCAGAGACCAAGCTCCAGAAAGTCAAGCCATCCCAGCAAGAGGCTTATTTACATATTTCGTAGGGTCATTCATGTATCGGGTTCCTCACCTCCCTTCCCTTCCTTCACTAGGCGCAACCCCCGCCCCCCATCAAATCCAGCCAGGTGCTATAATAAGCTCAAGGTAAAGTTGCAACACTGAATGAATTCAGTGCGGTGATTTGGGGGAGGGAGGAATCGCATCAGAACAGAACAGTGGCAATCACTGGATAACACGGAGAGGCACAAAAAGAATACCGTCCGCTTTTCAAAACAGTGCATTAGCAACTCATTCCAAAAACACAGAAATGTTTAGATACGCGCAGAACCTATATTTCAGCAAGGCTCAATCAAAATGCATTTATCACAGCAATGAATATAACGAGATGCTCTCCACTAACAGTCCATGTTCATAAGACTGAAGAATCAAGTGTCCACACAAAAAATAAAATATTGTAACTCAATATGATACACCTCATTACAGAACTTTTTCCCCCTCAGCGGTGGCTTTTGAAGAAATCTAGGCCAAGTCACATAAGCTTCTCCTAGACAACAGACCCAGTCAGGGAAAATCCATCTAAATGCACACTAGCTATCAACACTGTCTTACTCACAGAGTCCAAAGAAAGCAGGGATCTGTTCCATGAGGCACAGTGTCAACCCTACAGTTTTAGAGGAAGAGGATCCTACTCACAAGACCCAATAGGGTGATCCTCAAACGTTGTCACCATCAGGTTTTTACACAGCCTACTTGAGCACAGATATTTAGACGGACAGCTTCTCCCTAGATGCCCTAAGCACATCCGATCTTGCATGAGTTCGGAAGCTAAGCAGGGTCGGCCCTGGTTAGTACTTGGATGGGAGACCACCAGGGAATACCAGGTGCTGTAGGCGCCTGGAGTAGGAACTGGCAAACCACTCCAGTATTCCTGCCAAGAAAACTCCATGGACATGGGGTCACGAAGAGTTGGTCACGACCGTAATGATGCAACACACACACACATTTAGACGGACAAACAGGGGCTCTACAACTATTCTATAATGACCTACCTCAGGGCTAGCTGGGCAACTAGGCATACATCGACAGCGTCCGTGGGAGTTCCTTCTAAGTCCTTCAGGAAGAACACCAATGCCAACCATAAGGCTAATGCTGACAAAGTCAAAGCCTACACAAATGCCAAAGTGCATGGATTTCCCAGCTATCTCTGCCCTCTTCCTCCATCCTTGACCTTGCAGTAGTCCTCCTTCCTGTGTCTTCTCCTCATCTTCATTCAAAGTGGCTCTGTTCTCCCCTACTTTCTAGCAACTACTAGACTACATAACATATAAGAACATGAGAAGAGCCATGCTGGATCAGGCCAAAGGCCCATCTAGTCCAGCTTCCTATATCTCACAATGGCCCCACCAGATGCGTCTGGGAGCGCACAAGACTAGATCTCTGTCTCCTGATACCACTCACCTGCATCTGGCCCTTGAAGTACCCCAGGTTTAAGCCTGGAGGTTAATCAAGGTTTGTAACCTGTAGTTTGGCCGTATGTCTTGTGCCATGGCCAAACTCCTCTCAGCTTCTGTGCTTTGTTTCCATGTATCCCGGAGCCTGGTCCTGTTCTCTGTACCTCTGCATCATAGGCACTCTATTTTAATTCTCTTTCCAACCCTTTTCTTCCATCAAATGCTCTTTTTATAATGTGGTACTATACTCCTGCTCACTGAACCCACTACTAAGTCTGAGTCTCAAGGCCGTGGCAAAACTTGAGTAAATAACCTCCACACTTGCCAATGCATATACATGTCCCAGCACTCTTCCAAGGTAGGACCCACACCAAAATTGGGAGCTTTCCCTACAGATCCCTCCACAGCCTCTATTGTTTAGTGCTTTTTGCTTCCCCTAGCTCAGGCGTGTCCAAAGTCCAGCCCAGGGGCCAAATACGGCCCGATTTAAAATTCGGAGTGGCCCTAACCTCTTCTCCCTGCCAGTTCAGCCTGTCACACATCCCCGCCGGCCTGTGCTGGCTAGAGGTGTCAGCTCGCAGTTTTATGTTTTGCCTGCCCTCCCTGCCTCCGTCCATCCCCTCAGCCACCCGCCATGCCTACTTGCTTCTGGCTCCGTTGCTGCAACGTCTTCCCCACCTCCTTGTGAGGGAGGGCAGCATATGCAAGCAGTAGTGCATTTTTGGTGCGTGTGGACCAATTCCCGGGCTGTGCAACAGTCACCAGGCTCTAGGGCGCCTTGAAACTAGAGAATTTGCAGCTGTTGCAGATGCGCATGGACCACGCCCTTTCTCCCCCCTTCAGGCTGAATGGTCGGCCCCCACACATTTTCACCTCACCAAATCTGGCCCTCCTTACAAAAGGTTTGGACACCCCTGCCCTAGCTGCTCTTTTTTTTTTCAGGACTGATTTCATCCCAATGCCACTACCACCCTTACTGCTTTTGACAGTACTGAATGTTACACAGATTCGAGATGTTCTGTTTATAGAAACTTGTGGCGCTATAATGTCTGTGAGGTAGTTTGGGCCCAAGCCGACATATGGCCAATCAAAGCCACAGGGAAGTAAAAGAAGAAGTCCAGGATCAAATAAAAAGTATACTTGGCAAAGAGAAGAGGGCACAGTGGTTAAACTGTAGTCCTGCAGCCAAAATGTGGCTCACGACATGGGTTCAGTCTCAAGTAGTCAGCTCAAGGTTCACTCAGCTTTATTTCCTTACAAGATCAGGACAAAATGAGTACCCAGCTTGATTGGGGAGGGGGCAATGTGTAACCTGCATAAGTAGCTTGTAAATCACCCAGAGAGTGCTTTTCTATCCCCCACCCCAGCACCAAACCAACAACGTTGGGCTAGCAGCAAGAGTCAACGGTATCCAACATATTTATTTACTGTGTCCTTGCCACTATTCCTGGCAGTTCCCAGGAATAAAATAAGCATACAGCAAAATCCCACCCTGTCTGCATATAAAAATGAAATAAAAGATATACAAAAAGATATCAGACCAGACCTAAAAAGTAAGATGGAAGCAATGGACACGATACACACTAGAAAAATTAATGATAATGATCACAATAAGACTACAATTGCAAAGCGATGCATTTCATAACAGGCATGAAAACAAAATGATATCTGTTTCCAAGTATGGATTTATAATTCGAAGTGTGTGAGGTCAAAAGATCAGTGCCAAAAAAAAATGAAAAGGGGAAACATGGCCTCCAATCCATTCAGGTTGCTGAGAGCCCCATGATGTCTTGGTAGGCAGAACACATGTGCACGGGAATAACAGGAGCAAAGAATTATTGGGTCAGAAGGGGCCTGACAGGTCACCAAAGTCCAACCCTCTGTTCAAGGCAGGAATCCAAGTCAAAGTAGGTCTGATGCTTCTCCAATTTTCTTTTGAATGCCTCCAGTGTTCGGGCACTCACCACCTCCAGAGATCAGATTCCGTTATTGTACTGCTCTAACATTTAAGGGGTTTTTCCTGATATTCTGCCTACAGCTGACTTCCTGTCATTTGAGTTCATTGTGTCCTACACTCTGGGATGATTAGGAACAGATCCTGCCCTTCCTTTCAAGGATTTGAAAAATACTATCCTCTCACACAAACACCCCTCAGTCTTCTCTGCACGAGGCAAAACACGCTCAGTTCTTTCAGCCTTTCCTCATAGGGCTTGCTTCCCAATCCCCTGATCCTTCTTGCCGCCCTTCTCTCAACGTCTTCCTCTTTGTTGGCATCTTTCTGCCAATGAACATAAAGAACAGGATTTGTGCAAACGCAGGCCAGGACTTTTAAGGATGTGAAACAACAGAAGATGCACTGGGGTGCCTAGGCATCATTCATCATTTATTATTCTTTCTTCAAGTGCTGCCTACATGGCCAAGTCTTCTTCCATTAACCATCCCTGATAGATTGCATTACATGCACGAGATAAATAACATTTATTTATCCGTGCAAACATGCATGTCTTAGATTAGCTATGGACTTCTCGCTGAAACCTGTTCTACTGTGGCCTTGCATGACGAATAATCCCCCATGTCTGTGCGTCAATCAGAGAGAGAGAGAGAGAGAGTTATGTGCAGCATGCAAGACTCTGCTTGCCTTCACCAAGGGGAAAATCCTACACACATCTCAGCACACAGATAGCAGGAAGCTATTTTATGAACCTATGTAAAAATGTTTATTTCTTGAACAGGCACCCACCCCTCGGATATGTGTCCACATACATATGCACACCTGTTCCATGGAGTTAAATTGTTCAATGCTATTTATGCCTCAATTTCCTTGCCTACATTTTATGCCGGTTCTTTCCTGCAGTGATTGTGCCTCTATATACACATCATTCTTTCAAAGAAGCAAAGCAGTTGCCTGCTATAAATGCAGCTGAACAACAGCTGGAACAGATGGTGCAGAATTTCTATTCTGTGTAGAAATGTTAGGCACATGTATTTCTCCCTTGATTACTGCACGAAATCTCTCCACATTCATAGCCAAAGGGTTCTCTCCTGAAAAACCCATTGCTTTGGAAGTTGCATGCTATTAAGACAGAAAATGCAAGAAGAGTTAGACCTGTACATAGTACCTTTTAATTACCTGTCAGCGACATGTAACACCACTGCTAAAGGAACTGCACTAGGTGCCTATGTGTTACCCAAATACGAAACTTGGTTATGTCCGGTTTACCAACATGCAAGCCATGCAGCCCCCCCCTTCCAGGCCAAAAGTATCCCTAGTATGGCTATCCCTTTCAGAGTTCCCAAACTAACAACATTTTTAAAAAGAAATAATTACAGTAGGACCCCCCTGTGACGTCACCCCTTTCACAGACTGGGTTTTCAAAGGCACAACCGGGTTTATTTCGACATCCCACTGCTGTGCCACCAAATTGTGACGACAGCTCCCTTTTACACACTGAATTCTGTGATGGAAATGGTACTGCTGCCACCTTTTATTCACTTAATAATGCTGCCACCTTTTAAACTCGTCGCCTCATGAATTGGGACAGACTCAGATGAATAATATAAAAATAATAACAAAGTTTATTGAGAAGATAATAAATATAACAATATCTGAGGATGGTATGCGTTGCCTTTAACATATAATAGATTTAATCAGCTCTACAAGCCTCCCTGCCTTTAATAACTAGTAAAAAGTATAGCCCTCACTGCCTGACAGAACTCTCAGAGAACAGTGCTCTCTCCCAGCACTCACTCTCAACTGAACTCAACTGAACTGCCTCAACTGACTAGGCTCCACCCTTTTTATATCATACCATTCCCCGCCCTCCTGCTGGGATTGGCTGATGATTTGTATATTTATCACTCCTGTCTGCCGGGTTTGTAACACCCCCATATCCACTGATTCAGTTATCCACAGTGGGCAGAGGAAATAAATAAATAAAATAATTCAGGAGCTGCAAAGCAAGCTACTGTCACGAACAGCAGCTGTAAAGCATGCTACTGTCATAAAACAGCAGCCGTAAAGCAAGCTACTTTCACAAACAGCCGCTGTAAAGCAAGCTAATGTTGCAAAACAGCACCGTAAAGCAAGCTACTTTCACAAACAGCACCGCTGTAAAGCAAGTTACTATCACAAAACAGCAGTTTTGGGGACATTCTGGCATTCTCTCTTATCCACGGTTTTCATTATCCACGGGAAGGCTTGAAACCAATCCCCAGTGGATACTGGGGTCCTACTGTAGTTCACAATGTGCTCTACGAAAGGGAATGGGGATCCTTTCCCCATGTTCTGTGAAGGTGTCTGCACTCTCAAGGTTCCACATTCAAACATAGCTAAACTTTTTTTAAAGTTGGCCACTAGAAGGGGATACTGCCGGGGGGGGGGGGGGGTGTCATGGAACCAGGAACAGGTTTGCATTAGACCAGCCTCTGGAAGTCCACCTCTGTAGTTGCTTGAAAAATTATGTTTTTTTCTGTGTAGTCCCACTAACCCTCTAGGGTCAGTGGTTGCCAACTTTGGGTAGATCAGATAATTGTGGACTGCAACTTCCAGAAACCCTGACCAGCAGAGCAGGTGGTGATGGTTTTTGGGAACTGCAGTCCAAGAACACAAGAAGTCCAGTAGCCATGACTCAACTTCCAGATAAACTCACCTGGATGACTGAGAATCTTCACAGACAGTCCAAGAACACATGAGTTACCCAACGTCTAGCTCACCTGGAGATTCCTTCCCGGTGGTGACTCAGATCCACTCTGCAACAATCTGGTTCAGAGTGTTTAATGTTTATTTTGTATTCACAATTCAGATTGCCCTTACCTGTGGATATACTTTGTGAGTAGCACTTCCACCTTAGTATTATTACAGCTGCTGCTTGTGTAACGTTGTGTTACACAAGCACAGCTACTCAACAGGATTTCACCCAATAGATTTCAACTATATCACAGAATCACAGAATCATAGAATCATGAAATTGGAAGGAGCCTATAAGGCTATCAAGTCCTGCTCAAAGCAGGAATACAAATCAAATGATATCTGCCAGGTGGTTGTCTGCATTTCTCTTGAATACCTGTACGGTTGGAGTTGTTGTTGTTGTTCAGTCGTTCATTCGTGTCCGACTCTTCGTGATCCCATGGACCAGAGCTCGCCAGGCCTTCCTGTCTTCCACTGCCTCCCGGAGTTTGGTCAAATCCATATGGGTTGGATCAATGACTCCATGCAACCATCTCATTCTCTGCCGTCCTCTTTTCCTTTTGCCTTCAATCTTTCCCAACATCAGGGACTTTTCCAAGGTCTCCTCTCTCCTCATGAGGTGGCCAAAATACTGGAGCCTCAACTTCAAAATCTGTCCTTCCAGTGAACATTCGGGGTTGATTTCTTTCAGGATGGATAGGTTTGATCTCCTTGCAGTCCACGGGACTCTCAAGAGTCTCCTCCAGCACCACAGCTCAAAAGCATCGATTCTGCGGCGATCAGCCTTCTTTATAGTCCAGCTCTCACTTCCGTACATCACTACTGGAAAAACCATAGCTTTGACTATCCTGACCTTAGTTGGCAAAGTGATGTCTCTGCTCTTTAGGATGGAGTACTCACCACTAGAGATGGGTGTTTCGTTTTGGAAGGGAGGCAGGATTATGAATGTCCTTGCTTAGCTCCTGATTGGCCAGTGCCAAGGAAAAGGAAAGATGATGCGTTGGAGGCTTCTTCCTGATTGGGGTTTCGCCCACGCAACCCAAGCAAAGGGTACGTCAGTGGCTAATTTCATTCCAGAGGCTGGATCCTGGTTCTGAACCGCAGATGCGCTGCCATGTTTCATTTTCAGAAGCAGACCCCTTCCAAAATGAAACGCTCATCTCTACTCACCACCTCTCAAGGTAATTGATTCCATTGTCATACTGCTCTAACAAGTTGGGAAGTTTTCTCTGATAGTCACCTGAATATCAGGCTGCCTGTAACTTGAGCCCATTGTTGTGTGTTCTGCCAACAGGAATGAATGAAAACAGATCATGCCCTTCCTCTTTTCAAGTAAATGCTCTTCTATCTCCCTATAGTCTTCTTTTCTCCAAGCTCCTGTCCAGCTCTTTCAGTCTTTCCTCATAGGCTATGGCAGGCATGTCCAAACTTCAGCCCTCCTGATGTTATGGACCACAACCCCGAGAATTCTAAGCTTAGATTGCCAATGGCAAAGGACTGTGGGACCTGCTGTCCAAAACATCTGGAGGGCCAAAGTTTGGACATGCCTGGGCTATGGTTTCTAGCCTCCTACTCAAGCTTGTTACCCTCCTCTGAACGTGTTCCAGTTTGTTTATATGTACTGTATATACATTGTATACTCCCCCCCCGAAAGCTCACAGAACTCTTTATATGTATACATTGGATAGTTATAATTTACCTGAAATTTGAAGGCATACCTGAAACGTGCCTTTCCACAGCATGCTGAAAATCATATAGCAGAACGACTTTCTTTCGAATGTTTATAAAATATTTACTAGATTATCTCACAATACAAACCAGAATACTGAAAACCCGTAATAAAATTTTGTTAGCACTTCTTATTTACTTTGCCTTCTGCAGGAAAACTGCAGGCTTCCCTGGGACACAAAACTGGTAGGGCTCAGTTTAGTAGGTCAAGGAGTTTGCGATGCTGTCTCAGTAGAAGTGCATCCTCAAGATCAATCTCCAAGCTTTCTACGAGAAGTGTTCTCCATGTAAATGTAACAGATAATCAACCAGAACCCTTACTTTTTGCAACAAAGAGACACATTTACAAAGACTACGAGAAAGCCAGAAATCCAGCATTGCATTCTCACAAGAGAATAGTAGTCCAGGATCTGTGTGTTGAGTCAGGGGTCAAAATCAAGCAGATCTTTGTGACAAAGTAGACATCAAGAGCAAAGAAATTCAGAAGAAGAAGAAGAAGAAGAAGAAGAAGAAGGAGAACAAGAACAAGAACAAGAACAAGAACAAGAACAAGAACAAGAACAAGAACAAGAAGAACAAGAAGAACAAGAAGAAGCTTTATCATCAGTGTACAACCTGTGTAAAATGAAATTGAATGAATCTCCCACTCCCTCCCAATACCATCCCACTAAAAACAACTCAACTTCATTTCACTGTGTGTGCCTGCTGCACAACTCGCCGGCCCCACAAGTCTATCATGCATTATCACTTCCCATTCAACAGTCTAACAGCCCATGGTTAAAAAAACTAATGTTTAGCCTGTTGGTGGGACTGGCTGTGCTTCTGTAGCTCCTGCCTGAGGGTAGGAGAGTGAAGAAGTGCTGACTGGGGTGTGAATCGTCCCTGAGGATTTTCCTCACTCTCCTAAGACAGCGGTCCCTGGAGATGTCATCCAGTGGACTCAGGGGACAGCCCATGATGTTTTGTGCTGTGTTCACAGCCCTCACAGAGGGTGAAACCTCACAGACCTCATCAAATCTTTCTTGCTTGGGGCACCAAGCTCAGTATTAAGACCTTTGTGCTCAGGACAATCCATTGGCTAGCCTGAGAGAGAAGAATCTATTTAGGGACTGGACCTGCTTCACTGGAATACTGCTACCTAGACTTCTATTATTCAATTTGTAGGAAAACCCCTTGTGACAGAGGTACACAGAAAGGCTATGGCAGGCATGTCCAAACTTTGGCCTCCTGATGTTTTGGACCACAACTCCCAGAATTCTAAGCTTAGATTGCCAATGGCAAAGGACTATGGGAGCTGCTGTCCAAAACATCTGGAGGGCTGAAGTTTGGACATGCCTGGGCTATGGTTTCCAGCCCCCTACTCAACCTTGTTACCCTCCTCTGAACATGTTCCAGTTTGTTTATATGTACTGTATATACATTGTATACTACCCCCCCCTCGAAAAATTTCTTAATTTTTTTCTTTTTGGTCCACCATCTGCCCCCATGTTTCTTTTATTTTTCTGTTACTATGTTTTTAAATTGATTTTATTACAGTATCTGCTTATTTGTCATATTTGATTGTCTGTTATTTGTTTGCTGTGAACCGCCCGGAGTTCCTTCGGGAAGATGGCACGGTATATAATCCGTAAAATAAATAAATAAATAAATAAATAAATAAATAAATAAATAAATAAAGACATGAGAGATTATTTCCAGAACATAGTCCTTCAATGTGTTTTCTCCATAAAGGCTGTTCCATCCTTTTCCACTTTAATCTGTAAAAGGTCTTTTTTCTCTCTCTCTTTTAATCCACGTGCAAATCAGAATTCAAATATATATATTAAACACATTTCATTCATTTCTAAAACTATATCTCCTCACACTACGGACCTTTAATTATCGGTCCTTGTGTCTGAAGAAATGGACTGTAGTCCAACTCATAATGAAATCACTTTTTAAAGATCTTGCAACACTGGTTTTTTTTCGTTTCCTTTTATTTATAAATTTATTTATTTATTTACAAGATTTTTTAGCCGTCACACTACCAAGAGGTCTCTGGGTGGCATACAACAAGTATTAAAAACTATAAAAAAATAAAATTATTAAAACTATAACATGCAATACAGTTAAAACAACATACAGTACAAATTATAAATTACATGCTGCTCATGTGTCCAACCAATCTAATTAAAATGCTAGCCAAACAGGAAAGTCTTTGCCTGGCGCCGAAAAGCCAAAAGTGTTGGCACCAGGCAGATCTCCATAGGGAGGGCATTCCAGAGTTGGGGGGCAACCACCAAGAAGGCCCTGATTCGACATGCCACCACCCTTATCTCTTTGAGGGATGGAACCTTCAGCAGCCCCTCCTGGCCTGATCTTAGAGTACGGGCAGGCTCATATAATGTCTTCCTTTTCCCCCTGCTGTTCTTGCTGAGTTAAAAACATGTCAAAGCCAACTACAAATCCACACATTTGTCAGAGAGGTACAGATCCAGCCCATTGGTGTCCGAATTCATTCAGGTCGAGTTCCTCCATCATTGCTAATCTTAAATCCCTGGATCATAGAGGCTCCTTTGACCTCCGCGAACATGCCGGGACGACCACCTCCATAAGCTTGTGCACCATGAATTTGTCTCAACCCTTCTAGCTGCCCAAGCGGGTGTGATAGTGACTTTTCTACACAAATTATGAATTGTGTAAAAAAGATCCCTTCACCCTGCCTTTTTATTCACTCTGGAACAATTTTGTAAAACCAAAAGTTGCCCTCAAGCTGAAGAGGTATTTTGGATTATGCCAAAGAAAGCATTCCCAGACGTTTGCTAGAGAGTTGTGTTTATTTATTAATCACACTGATATATCCTGTACTTCCTCCAAAACGCTCACAGCACTCTTCATGGGTTTATGTTATCCACAAAAGAGGACGAAAGTCTGAGGAACAACATGAGGACTAGTTTCACTGCTGACCCACACACTTGGTCGCTCATTTATACCTGTGAGGGGTGACATCTTTTCTCCCTTCTTAAATCCAAACTAGGTCTTACACATTAAAAGCATCACTGTTGGTGTCCTACAAACAAGTTGGGAGGTGCCAAATAAAACCTCAGCTGGCTGAGACCTTTGTGTGACCTTCACTCGTATGAGCAAACATGCCTTTCCCTTCTTTAGAAAGGGTTCTAGCTTATAAGGAAGATTTCATAACGAAAGGTTAACAGAAAAATCACTGTTTCTCTACAGAGGAGTCCCACGTAAACAGGTGGACTGCTGCCACCTTTAGGGTTCGGAGCATCATTGCAGCCTTGGATCGACTCAATTTACGTCTTCATTTAAAAAGCTTTTGATCAGAATCAGATTCAAAACCCAAGGTTTTTAAGTAAAAAAATAATAATCAAAAAGGCACTTCAGTTATTTTACAGATATGCTCAGAATACAGCTTGAGATGATTGCCGTGATCCTACTGAAGCCAAACCCCAGACGCAAGTTCTTTCTACCTGAGGGTAAAAGTGAGGCCATTGCCTCTAGTGACTGGTTGGCAGGAGGGGGTTTACAACAAGGTTGTTACTGGTTTCTCCTGTCTTGCCCTCCATCCAACTGACCCGCTGGTGTTGTCCAGCCAGAAGACTTATCTTGTCTTCCAGCTTGCCACGGCTTAAGTAAGATTCCCTTAACATAAGAACATAAGAAGAGCCATGCTGGATCAGGCCAAAGGCCCATTTAGTCCAGCTTCCTGTATCTCTCAGTGGCCCCACCAGATGCGTCTGGGAGCACACGAGACTAGATCTCTGTCTCCTGATACCACTCCCCTGCATCTGGCCTGTGAAGTACCCTGGTTTCAAGCCTGGAGATTACACATCTCCATCATGGTTAGTAACCTGTGACGGACTTTTCCTCCAGGAATCTGTCCAAGCCCCTTTTGAAGGCATCCAGGCCAGATGCCATTACCACCTCCTGTAGCAGGGAGTTCCATGGACTAACAACACACTGGGTAAAAAAAAATATTTTGTATGTTCTCACTCTCCCAACCCTCAGTTTGAGTGGATGTCCCCTAGTTCTTGTATTTTGTGAGATGGAGAAGAGCATCCCTCTGTCCACTTTACTCATGCCCTGCATTATTTTGTACGTCTCAATCATACCCCCCATCCGGTACCTTTTCTCCAGACTAAAGAGCCCCAAATGTTTCAGCCTTTCCTCATCAGGGAGGTCCCCCAGCCCAGTAATCATTTCAGTCGCTCTCTTCATGAAAGTGAAGCAAGAAGGTGCAATCTTGTCCTTGACCTGAAGTGGCAAAATATCTACAGAGAAACCTTTTTTAAAAATTAGCATCAAGCCAATACAACTGTATGTTAGTCATTAAATGCTGTGGTGATCTCAAAGCTTTTCACTAATAATTTCTCAATCAACATACTGCAGGTATCATGGTACTTGAATATTCTGGCATAGTCAATCAATGGCCAAAGGGACCCATGACCAGATAACATCAGAAGTACCACCACCACCACCACAGAGAGGTGATCTACCAATCTCCAGAATTTGATGCAGAGACACAATTTTGAGGGTTCCTCCTTTCTCAAGGCAGCTTTCAATCCTCGGCTTTGAAATCGGTTGACTAGTAGTCAACCTTGATCTGGCTTGAAGGCTGATCCTAGCAGATCACCCACAGATATAACAGTAGATCCAGACCTACTTTTTTCTCCACCCTCCATCCAGACAACGGTGTTCCTTTCCCTTTTAACAGTGCACTTATTTCCCAGTGTGCTGTAACCCTCAGCCTACAAACCACTCCCAACAAACTCTGGGAGACCAACCCTTGTTAGTGCTCCTTTATTGGCCTTTCAATTCATCATTGTGTGTCCACACTATCCGTCAGATGCATACGATTCTGTGATCGTTGTTGACGAATCTGCCCCTACTTTGCAGCTTAGCTCTCAGCTTTTGGCTGCTAACTTGTTAACACTAAACGTATATGGGGGGGGGGGGGCGAGGCACAACAAAATAAAGGGATTCATGACCTATGAGTGGGTTCTCCACGTATGAAAACACTGGAGACTGCTGGAGACCAGAGAGCATCTTTTTCCCATATTGACTGAATCCCCTGACAAATCAGAAGCACTTCACACCTCCACCAGCAATGCCACAGCTAATGACCCATACTTAATGGGTGCTGGGAAAGGTTGAATAGGTGGGACTTTCGCAGCACCTTAGGCCATTGTCTACCTAATGAGCCTATTGAGACTACTGTCCACCTAAGGAACCTATTCAGGCCATTGTCCTTCTTATGAGCCTATTTCAGACCAGGGTCACATGAGGTCAAAGTGAACTATAAAATGGAGGACTCACCACTAACCTTCCTCAGGCTGATGAAGCTGCTTGGATGAGTAGCAAAATGCTTCTATTTCTCAAGAAAATAAGTCCAGCTGACATGACTCAACTTCCAGATAAACTCACCTGGATGACTGGGAATCTTCACAGACATATAGCTATATCAAGAGAGTACAGGTCCAGCTAAATTTTGGCCCACACTCTCTCACACTCTATTTCCTTACACAGTTTTTATTAACAATCTAACAGCCAAGGGCTAGTATGTGATGATGACTGAATTATATGTGTAGTGTAGGTTACCTGAAGTACAGTATCTCCCATATGAGCCTTCTCAGCTCTTAAGATCATTGGAGGAGGACCGCCTCTTAGTCCCACAGCCAGAACAAATATTTAATGACAAGTCTCAATTTGGAGAGAAGGCCTTTCTCTGTGGATGTTCCCAGATCCCAGCACACTGTCCCAAAGTTCTGTCTGTACAAAATTCAATTGGCCCTTCCCTTCCTTTCATCCGTCCACCAACCGTTGAAGACTCTTCAGCTGAGTTCTTTTTAAGTTTTAAACTTAGATGGATAGACAGACAAATGAAACTGTACTGCTGCTGATACAAGAAACAAAAATAATTATGCAAGGTGCCTAAAAGGTTTCCCTACAGTACCAGAGCCAAACTAGATTATGCGGTCAACCCATAATCAGGAGAGCCCCCATAAGAAGAAGATACGGTTAGCTTCTTCTGACATGAGGTTAAGTCTACCCATGTTCAGCAAATCAGTTTGCTTCTGCTATGCAATTTGTCAACTGGGAGACAACAAACGTTCATTTGCATATCTAACGCTGTGGGCACATAACACTTACCGATGAGAACAGCGCTGTAAAAGGGGGAAACACAACAGGCCTCCACAACCTGTTTCCATGCTGATGGTTATAAAACAAGATGATCTAAGTCACACCTGATTTTCCTATTAGGTTCAGTATTAAAACAAAGAACTTAATTGCTCCAGAACTATCTTGCCTTATAAACGAAACGTCACCTAGCGTATTCCCACCCCACCTCACATCTCCACTTGCTTCCATGCTTCTTGGATGTGCCTTTCTGTCTTCTAGTATCCTCTCTCTTCTCCTTCCCCCTTCCACTGACTTGCTATCATGCTTGGTGATGTGAGGATACTGGTAAAGAATGATCATAGAGGTGAGCTTTGGATGGCATGAAGGAGCGTGCAAATACTGGGATGCTTGTAAAATTAAAGAGGGTCATGTAAGCCACTGTAAGTTGGGAGGACCTTGCATGGATTTGCTTATGATCAACTGGGGTTTGCGGCATACAAATATAAAAATTAATTAATTAATTAATTAATAGTAGGACAATTATTATAATTAACAAAGAAACTTAGGGAGCATTTTTGTTTTTTCTCAGCTTAATCCTTTTTAAGGACAAGCAAGAAAGGACAATACACCATCAAAGAAAACATCATGTTTATTATTATTATTATTATTATTATTATTATTATTATTATTATTATTATTATTATTATTATTATTATTATTATTATTATTAACCACACAGCCATCTACGCTGGATTTTGTATTACCAATCACTAGTCAAACGCTTCCCAAGCGATTAGGACTCAGTGATGTATCGGCGAAGTATGCAAGCAGATCCCAGTAAGGTGGCTTTCTGCATTTGACTGATGGTGACTTTGTCAACTCCAATTTCTTCTAAATACTTGCTTAGCTCTTTAGGTTATGCACCAGCGTGCCAATTACAACTGGGTCCATTATTATTATTATTATTATTATCCCACACTGAACATGAGAGCTTAAAATATTAACTTTGAATATGAATTTTTCTAACCAGAAAAGATTGAGGAAACCCTTAAGATTATTAAGAAACTAAAGATGAGTCTAAAATTGGATTTCCAAAAGAATATGCACTTTTTGAAACTTTGATAAACTATTCCACTATTATAGAAAGTATTATCTCCATAATGTAGGTTAGTAACATGAACAGTTTGTTTCCTCTTTGTCAGTTTCCATGTCAATCAGTTTTAGACCTAGCTGAGAATTTTAATGTTCAGCAACTTTTTTCTTGCTTTCTCACCTATGTATCAAAATATTCCTTTTATTTATCAGTACCTGCCGTAGCTGCATGTGTGAAGCTGTTTATGTTCCTTTTCTACCTACCTAAATCTATTCTGCAAGGGTTTATCTTGTCCTCTTCCCTCCTATAAAACCAAACAAGAGCTGTCCCCTTGTAAAAACCCTGTATGTAAGACATTTACAGCTGTTTTGTGTCAGAATGAAAGTTCAGAACCTGCGCCAATCAAAAGAACCGTTGGACACAAATTCCAGTTCAGAGAGGAGAGAGAGAGAGAGAGAGAGAGAGAGAGAGAGAGAGAGAGAGAGAGAGAGAATAAAAGAGTGTTGTCATTTCACGGTTGCTTTCAAAACCAGCAGGAAAAAACCCAACCTTGTTTTGTGGCCAACGTATTGGAGGAAGGTCAGGCAGCTAAGAAACCTATATGGGTAGCACTCAATGCGTCCAATGAGAAGATCTGGTCAAAATACCACTCCCTTTGCAGTGAGTGAAGTCAGAGATCATGCATATGCAGGGGGCAGGGAGGGACGGAAGACAGGGAGCAAGCAGGGAGGGAGAGAAAGAACAGTCGCTCTATTAATAAGCCCAGCCAATTGGTCAACCTGGGAGCAAAATGTTAGAACTGCACAGAGAATCGGCCGGTTCGGACACCCGGTTGTGAAATCTGATCTGTCTAAACAAAACCCCCGTGTCCTACCTTGTAAAGCAAGATCTAGCTGTTTTTAAAACAGAATAGGATAACCTTAGGTTTACATTCTCTAGCTAGATAGTAGGACAATTATTATAATTAACTAGCTAGAGAATGTGAACCTAACTATACATAGTTTGAAAGTAAGCCGTTGAAAATAACTGGTTCCCAAAATAAAGGCAGAACTCCTTTACATTCTAAATGTCATTTAACAAAAGCCAGGCTCCTTCAACCATTTTATATTTATTTTATTTATTCAATTTTAAACCTGACTTTCCCCTCCCCCCCCCTCAATAAGGGCCCAAAGTGACTGTAAAAACCCACAAATAATCAAAAGCAGCCTAATTTTTAAAAAATCATCTCAATACTTTAAAGTCATCATATAAAAACTATAGAAAACAAATTTAAAACTCCAAATAATCAATAACATTCTAATTAAAAGTTAAAACTTTTTCATACAAATATTTTAAAGACGTTACACTAAAACTATAAAAACAGATTTTAAGATCCCACCAAACCTTCCATTACGAATTACCTACTCATTCCCCAACCACCTTTTTTTAAAGGAACAGATTTTCAATTGTAAGTGGAAGGGAAAAAGGCAAGGGGGCAGCCAAACCTCCTAAGTTAGGGAATTCCATAATCCATGAACAGACACAGAAGAGCCACAGTCTCACTAAAGTTTTCTGCGCATCTTAATTTGATGCGTAGGTTTTTTCGGGTGGTCACGTGGTGTTTAATGTGCAGTAAGTGTCCTGTCGACAGGGTAGTATTTTACTGCTCTGTGCCCGTCTCTACTTGCTTATTGTGCATCTTTTCTCTTTTTTTCTGGGTCGATTTTCTAAGTCTCCATTGCAGGAAGTGGCAGGAAAAGGGGGTACGAAGCTAATTACTGCGTATTTTCTGGGGTCGCACCTCGCTAGAGTAGCAAAGAACTGCACATTTTTAAGGGAAGTTTTTTAAACCAACCCCTAGCAGTGGTTTAAAAAACATCGGAGAAAGTGCGCTTCCGGGGGCGTGGTTGGTCGGGGTATCAAATTACTTCCCTTCATGTTTAGGACGCGATCTTTTACTGCGCAGTTCGCCACAGCAAAAATGCGCAGAAAACGCTGGTGAGACCACGGCCAAAGTCACCCTCAAATCCCAGGAAAGGCACTTTGCGAATGTTGTGGGACCAAGAAAAGTCCGTTCCTGATCTCCGTGCTCATGGGGTCTCTTGTGATGTAACTCTCAACTTTTAAATACAGTATATTAAGATGATAGGAGTGTGTCTTCCCTAAAAGTGGAAGAGGAAATTTACCAGGCTCAAGTAGGGAATCATGAGGTGCTTCTATCCCATGCTCCTCTCGCGAATGAACAAAGCGAACAGAGCGTGCTTTGCATGACAGGACTCTCATTCATGGCATCCGGACCTTCTCGGGGTCATTTTTCAAATAGTTAATCAAAAGGTTTACAATAACTAGCAGAAACTATGTTAATTACTTTCAAGCAAAAGGAAAGGAAAAAGTTGCTTTTTAAACTACAACTGTAACTAATCCCCTTTCAAGCTGACATTTCCAGTTCTGCCTCTAATTAGGACCAGTATTTCAGAGTTAACATTCAAATTCAAGTTCTCTCCACCAGACAAAAATATGAATGACAATCGTATTGAGAGAACATTCCCAACCTGAATTTAGGAAATGAGTCCCAGCAGAGAAGCACAGCTTTTTCAAAACTCGGAAGGGATGGAGGATCAAATCATACCTTGCAGTGGGGTACTACTTAACCCTCTTCAATAGCCACATGAGATTCAGTCTGTGTAGCACTTCCTCAAAATAAAGCAAAAGGAAGGGTTCTGCTTATATACCGCCCCATGCCACTTCAAGTAGTCTCTGGGCGGTTTACAGTTTTTAATTACAGTATGCAGGCTACACATTACCCCCACTACAGCAAACTGGGCACTCATTTTACTGACCTCAGAAGGATGGAAGGCTGAGTCAACCATGAGCTGGCTAACTGGAACTGAACCCCAGGTCACGAGCACAGTTTTAGCTGCAGTACAGGCATTTAACCACTGCACCACAAGGCTCCTGGAATAAGAAACTGGAATAAAAATAAAAAAACTGCATCCTTGCTGAGTAGTAATGATGGAGTTTGTAGTTAAGAGATCTCATGGTGCAGTGGTTAAAATCCTGTACTGCATCCATAACTGTGCTCATAACCTGGGGTTCAATCCCAGGTAGCTTGGGTTCACTCAGCTTTCCATCCTTCTGAGGTTGGCAAAACGAATACACAGGTCACTGGGATGGGGAGGAGCAAGGAGTAACCTGCATAAATAAATTGTAAACCATCCAGAGGGTGCTTTAAGTACTATGGGGCAGTATATAATAAATAGAACACTTTTTGCTTAAAAGATCACCTTAAAGAAATCTGACTCTTGATGTCATTATGGGAACCATCAAAATAATAATTTATAAAATACTTCAGGAGTACTCAAGAAATACTGAAGTGTAATATTTCTTGCACATGTTGATCATGATGAGTTTTCAATACTCTTCCCTGGTACTTTTGTTGTTGTTGTTGTTGTTGTTGTTGTTGTTGTTGTTGTTGTTGTTGTTGAGTCATTCAGTCATGTCCGACTCTTCGTAACCCCATAGACCAGAGCACGCCAGGCCCTCCTGTCTTCCACTGCCTCCCGAATTTGGTCAAATCCATGTTGGTTGCATCGATAAAAGAACAAACCATCCATGGCTTCCCATCTCATTCCCTGGTGCTAGTCTATCTGGATAAAGGCTTTTGACACAGTCCCTCACCATAGGCTGCTGAGGAAAAATTATTTAGAAACTCCCTTCTCTGTAAAGCAAAAGAGGCCATCAGCTGAGCTGTCCAACTTCAAACTCTTTTTTTATCCTTGCAACTAATTAAATTCCATGTTCATTCAGCATATCAAACTGTATATCCCAATGTGTGGCAGAAGAAGGCCAATTCCATGCTAGGGATTATCAAAAAGGGGTTTGAAAATAAGCATTCTTGCCATCCTGGTTCCTACAAAGTCTACACGACTTCTTATGAAGAAAGGCTAAAACAATTGGGCCTCTTTTTGGAAAAAAGGCGCTTGAGGGGGGATATGATTGAGACATACAAAATAATGCAGGGTATGAGTAAAGTGGATAGAGGGAAGCTCCACTAGGGGACATACACTCTGCTGTAAAATAATGCATGTAATCGTTGGGAAAGTTCTTTCTTTAAAAGTATGACAACCACCACCACCACCACCACCCAGATGCAGGGGAGTGGTATCAGGAGACAGAAAAACCTATACTGTATAGTGGAATGGGGGCCTGATGCAACAGGAATCCTTGCAACTAATTAAATTTGTTTGGGGGAGAGAACAATGAACAAGAAAGGAGACAGGCACAGAGACTGCTTTGCGGTGGAATTATTTCCCTTACAAATCACTGTTACAAAGCAGCTCTTTTATGGCTGATCATATGCTCAATATCCCCCTGCTCCCATCTATTTTGGCCTGCATTATCTATGGCCCTTTGTACACGACCCCTAAACTCCGCAGCAAATGGCTGCCAGCTCCGGAGCTTACAATTGTTTCCCCACCAGCTCCGGAGTTTGCAGGAAATTAAGTGCGACCACGCCCACCTAAGCGCGCCCCAGCGCACTTTTCTTGTACCTGCTCTAGAAGGGTGAAAATCCCCAGGTCCGGATTTAATCTGGTGAGTGCGTGGCTCTCCTCGCTTCTGTTTGTTTGTTTTTTGCCTCACGCCCCTTTAAGAGAAGGGACGGGAAGCAAAAAAAAAAAAAAACAGAAGAGAAGGAATCAGGACAACGGGGCTTCGACCTGCTTCGGAGGTGAGCCTGCATTTTTTTCTCTCTTTCTTCCTCCCTCCCCTCACGCAGACAGGATCAAGGAAGTGCGGAGGGGTAGGGAGTCGGGACGCAGGAAGAGCAACGAGCCTCCAAGATCCCTGGTCCGAATTTAAATGGCCAGTGGATCTTAGGGGTCGTGTGAAAAGGCCCTATGTCAGTCTGCAGGAACAGCTTGCTTGGGGAGGGTCAAGCAGAGGGTTCCCCACAACCACCACCACCCAGCTTCCTATTTGAGATCCTTTTGTGAGAAATGCAGAGGACAGACCTCAGAACTGGGTGCAATGATTTCCCACCTTGGGTTCCCCCAATGTTCTCTAGGACAGGAGTGTCCAAACTTTGGCCCTCCAGATGTTTTGGACCACAACTCCCAGAATTCCAAGCCTATCTTGCCAATGACAAAGGACTGTGGGAGTTGTGATCCAAAATATCTAGAGGGCCAAAGTTTGGTCACCGCTGCTCTAGGACTACAGCTTCCAAAAAATTCTGCCCGGCAGTATTAGTGGTGAAGGCTTCTTAGTCCAAGATCACATGGAGAACCACGACAACTTATGTATCCTTGCCTATCTGAAAGCTTTCTACATTACAGAAACAGGCAGTTTAGCTGAACCGTGCATGTAATTTTATTTTTAAACGCAGCTGAAATCCTGTCCTTTGGTGTATTAAGCTGCAACTAGATTCAGCCGACAGAATCAACTGAACATACAGAGAAACTGATTCGCCCAAACAAATTGATTCCAATTACAATTTAAATCATTATTTAAATCCACCTGAGCTGAATCAAGTCCACCCTGTCCCAAAGACCTCCACCTCCTAGGGCAGTGATGGCGAACCTTTTAGAGACCAAGTGCCCAAACTGCAATTCAAAATCCACTAATTTTTCACAAAGTGCCAATACAGTGAACCCCCACCTATCGTAGAGGTTAGGGACCCAACCTGACCCACGATAATTGAAAATCCGCAATATGCAGATGCAGGTCGGGTTGGGCCTGGGGCACCTAGCTGGGAGCTCTTGTACTTACCCCCAGCCTGGCGCCACCACGAACGGGCCTGCGAGGGCCTTTCTCGGTCTTTTGGAGGCCTCAAAATGGCCTCCCTGTGAACCAGAAGTCATTTCTGAGGCCTCCGACAGGCCCTCCCCCCTTACCCCAGGCCTTTCCCCCCTTACCCCAGGGGATCTTTTTTCATATACTGCGGTCCCGCAATATAGCGGGACCGCAGTATATGAACCACGAATGGGCGGGGGACCACTGTACAGCAATATAACCTGAATACAGGTGGCTGTGAAGGGCCGAGGCCAGGTGCCCACAGAAAGGGATCCAAGTGCCACCTTTGGCACCCGTGCCATAGGTTCACCAACACTGTCCTAGGGCATATTTTAGCTCCCTCCCTGGTTAATACAAGCAGGAGCCAGATCCTTCATACAAATACTGAGTTGGATAGACTCAGTTCTCTTCTCAATTGAAAGAAGTCCATGCAAAAAAAACCCATATCTGAACAGGTTCTCAAGTTAAAATGGCTTCAGAGAATTCACATTTATGCCCATAAGTTAATTGAAGGGAGGGCCACTTCCTCACAATGTGCCTGGTGCTCTTTCCTTCTATAATGTTAAGAGACTTTTAGATTTGGGTGAAAAAACATTCATGTGGACAAAAGTCTATTTTAAGCTCCTATTAATTTGTTTAGATAGCAGTCCATGAAATCTTCACAGCAGGACTCATACTTTTGCTTTAAGATCAGACGAGGGTTAACATTTAAGAGCAATAACACAGCAGGTGTGAAGTGATGAGATATCTTGCACTATGAGGGTTATAACCCTGCTGCAGCCATTTAACCCGCTGCAGATGGGAAGCAAATTCACATCCACAGACCATTGGTCCCAAGAAAGATGCTCAACACACACATACACACACACACAGTAGTCTCTGGGCGGTTTACAATTTTGTAAAAGATGAGGAGACCACTCAAGATAAGAAGAGACAGTCCACAGGAGATCCTCTTGTTCTTTTTAAGAACATAGGAACATAAGAAGAGCCATGTTGGATCAGGCCAAAGGCCCATCTAGTCCAGCTTCCTGTATTTCACAGTGGCCCCACCAGATGCATTTGGGAGTGCACAAGACTAGACATCTGTCTCCTGATACCACTCCCCTGCATCTGGCCCTTGACTTCAAGAATGTCAACACGCCACAAACTGAAAAACGACCCATCTTCCAGGCATTCCCTGCACCCACATTTCACTCACTTTGGCCCAATCTTAGGAAAAGAACCAACTCAGCCACTAGTCTAGTATCTATCCATTGATGAAGTGATAAATGTGGAAGTGCTCAGTGCAACACAACCCTCAGCCAGCCCCTTTCCTGCAGAAAGAGAGCCCAAAACACAGGCAACAGGATTGGTCCAGATCGATGCAGAGGTCTTTTGGAAATTCAGATTTAAGCTATCCTGAACTACTAGGAGGGACAACTTCCCGGGAGAAAAAAAAATTCTCCTCCAACTGTTATGAGATCTGCAGTTATGTTCAGAGGGAACAGTCTCCAATATACAGAAGGACCTCCTTCTGAGAGGGATTGGTTTGGGACCCTCAGTGCATGTTGAAAAACACAGATTAAACAAAGCAAACACTATACATCAGGTCTGCCCAAAGTCCGGCCCGGGGGCCAAATCCGGCCCGTCAGGCCATTCTGAGTGGCCCGCCTGGCTGGCTTGCCCCTCCCTCCCCCTCCTTTGCCCCATGTTTTTTTTTTAAATCTTCTGCCAACACTGACACCGCCGGGAACCTTGTGAAGCTCGGCATGCATGTGCTGGGCGGCGCACGGGCAGGCCGCCACCACTGGCATAGCTGGGAAGCTTGGGTGGCACCGCAGGGGAATGTGTGAGATTGGGCGCACGCACGGGGCAGTGATCGGGCAGGCCGCGCCACCAGCACCACTGGGGAGCTTGGGCGGCTGGGTGGATGGGCGGTCTGCCGCCACCGGCACCACAGGGGAATATGTGGGGCTGGGCAAATCAGCGGGCCTCTGCCACCGCCAAGGAGCTTTGGGGTGGGCTGGCGGGCAAGCTGTTGCCACCACTGGGGAGTTTGGGGGGTGCAAGTTCGCACAGATCGCCTCTTCCAAGGGGCGACCTGTGGCCACGGCTTCCTGTGCTTCCTTTGGTCCCCACCTTCCTTCCTTCCTTCCTCTCTTGGTTTCCACCTCCCTCCCTCCCTCCCTTGGTCCCCGCCTTCCTTCCTGTGGGTGGGGTTGCAAGGGGTCAGTGGGTGGGGCTTATGGGTCAGTGGGTGGGGCTTGCAGTGGGGTGGCAGGGTCGGGGAGCATCCGGCCCCTGACACATTCTCAGCCACCAAATCTGGCCCTCTTTACAAAAAGTTTGGGCACCCCTGCTATACATACTACACTCTCTGTATCCCTCTAGTGGCCAAATCTGGTAACTTCATCTTTAGAAATATATTTCTAGGATTTTTCTTCTAGTGTTTTTAACATTTTCAAATCATGGTTAAGTGAATCAGCAGAGGGGCTACTCAGAAGTGAGTTGTCCATACATCTGTCATTATTAGGCCTAGTCTTACTGCTCTCCTGCTTTAGTATATTTCAAAATAGCATACTTTGACAAGATGGTCAGAGGCCTCTTTATGTAGCAAAATGTGATTTTACAATGGCCTAGCTCCTAATTTTTTGAATACAATTTAAAAAAGAGAAGTGATGTATATCAGAAAAACACCATACCTGTAGAGTTATGGTCCTACATTTCATTAGACTACATCACATGTATAGCTGCCTAGATGCCCTAAGCACATCCAATCTCTCCTGATTTCAGAAGCTAAGCAGGGTCAGCCCGGGTTAGTACTTGGATGGGAGACCACCAGGGAATACCAGGTGTTGTAGGCGCCTGGAGTAGGAACTGACAAACCACTCCAGTATTCCTGCCAAGAAAACTCCATGGACATGGAGTCACGAAGAGTCGGTCATGACTGTAACAACACAACACACACACACACATCACATGTATAAACAGATTTTCTTTGAGTTTGTCCTGGGGTATTTCGTCACCCAAAGGAACAGAAGGTTAGGACTAGTGTCTGAATTACATCTGCATTACATTTCCTGATCCATTCCAATGGTCTCACACTAGGACCATCTCCCAACAACCATGCTACACAACTCGCACTTCTTGGCCTCATGGTTAACCAGAGAGTTGGTCAGATTTTTTCCATCCAAATATATTTGGCTAAAATCAAAAAGGAAAACAGCAAGAGATCCATCAAGACAATTTTTTGTCTGTTAAAAATTTCACATAGCAAGTGGCTGAAACTCAGGGACACTGTTTATAACTTTTCAGGAGACAACTTACATGCTTGTTTTGTGTGAATGCCTCCTATGCCTAATCTCTGGGGGGGGGGGGGGGGGAAACATGATTAGGAAGGGACGGCCTAAATATCCTGTATGACTTGACACTTGCTAGACAATTAATTAATTTCGACTCATTGCTAAAGAAGACATAAATTCAAAATTCAGAAACCTTCATGAACAATACATTGTAAGTTACTGGGTGCACTTTTCAAGCCGCACTGAAACTGTTAGATCACTCAAGCAAGTTAATCAAAATGGAGTCGCCGCCAATGCGATCTTATCATGGCACCATTAACAGTAGCAGAAAGACTTTAACATGAACCAATATATGAGCTGATTTTATCGCAGTCCAAGTATTTCCAACGCTAGTTTCAAATACTCTACTGAAAATACACTTCCTCACATACTCCAACTTTCTCATTAACGTTGCGAGAAAATGAAGGCAAGAGGAATACAAAAGCACATCCTGATTGCTGGGTCACAAAACAGGGCGCACAGGTAAAAACACAAATATTTGTCAGAGAATTACAGCCTAAGTCCTAAAGCAATGAAGGCTGGCATAAGTGGAGACGCTGGCCAGGCAGCTGCCAGGAGAAGACCTGAGCCAACCCAAGCCAGAGTCCCTGCCATTTTGTTCAACCTTGTTATGTACATTTTACAACGTGGGGACAAGGCTTCACCATTTTAAGCAAACCGCCCATTTGCTCGTTTGCTGTCTCTTGCGAGACCCAATGTTTGGTGGCTACACACACCACACACCCAAGCTGGCCCTTTTGTGCTGCCCATTTTGAATGCAAGCCCAAAAGGCTTCCATGCCAGCCAACAAGTGTTCAGTTTTGAAGCAGACACTGCAAGGTTTAGAACTACCTCACATGCTTTAGAGCAGAGGTCTCCAACCCTTGGGTCCCCAGATATTCTTGGACTGAACTCCCAGACGTTTTCGCCACAAGTTGTGTAGTTCAGGATTTCTGGGAGTTGTAGTCCAAGAACATCTGGGGACCCAAGGGTTCTGAACCAATGCTCTAGAGCAGTGATGGCGAACCTATGGTACGGGTGCCAAATGTGGCACTCGGAGCCCTTTCTGTGGGCACCCAGCATTGCCCCTTCATAGCCATCTGTATACAGGCTAAATTACTGTATTGGCACTTTGCAAAAAAAAATAGTGGGTTTTGAATTGCAGTTTGGGCACTTGATCTCTAAAAGGTTTGCCATCACTGCTCTAGAGAAATCCATATCTTTTGGTCCAGATGATCCCATATCAAGCAATTTGGAGCTGCCATCTTGAATTTCCAAACGCCCCAAAGAGATTTCAGCAGCACTGGGGGAAATTTAGTGGTGGAGGCAGCCAGCTACCGCCCACTGCTACTTTCACCACCCACTCATTAAGAAGTAGGTAGAGGAGAGGAAATTTCAAACTCAAACCCACCATAATGGCTGGTGAGCCACACGTCCTTTTAAAAAAAAACACCTGTGAAACTGATTAGGCAGAGAGGATATAGGGAAATATAAATCAGGCCCAGAGCTTGAAGAAGTTACTTCTTTTTAAACTACAACTCTCAGAAGTCCAGACAGTTGGATGGTTCTGGAATATCTACTACAGTGACACCCCCCCCCCTGCTTATCACGGGGGTTAGGGACCTGACCCAACCCGCGATAATTGAAAATCCGTGATATGCATATGCAGGTCGGATTGGGCCTGGGGGCCTAACTAGGGGTTCTTGTACTTACCCCCCAGCCCTCAGAGGTCTCAGTAATGATTTTCTGCGACCCGGAAATGGCTTCCGGTTTACTTGGGAAGGCCCTCACGAGCCCATTCGGGGCAGCCCCAGTCCTGGGGTAAGTATGGGAGGCCTGAAACAGGCCTTTGCCCCTTACCCCAGGGGTGTTTTTTTTTTCATATATTGTGGTCCGCAATATAGTGGGACCGCAGTATATGAACCGCAAAAGGGCGGGGGACCACTGTACAGAAAAGTAACTTTTTCCAGCTCTGATCAGTCTTGGATTTAATCTACAAATACATAGCTGTAGTAAAAGAAATCCACTGCGGACACCAAATTCAGTTAAGGGGAGGAAAAAATGGACCCAGTTCCAGGACCTCAAAGTTCAGAGGGAGTGTACAGTGTGGAGGAAATGCCTTAGGAGAACTCAGAAGCCAGAAAAGGCAGAAGGTGGGAGGGGGGGAGAGACTAAGCAGGATTTCCTGTGGGCAGAGTGTTCACGCTCTGCATACCTTCGTGCCCTTCCCCATGAGTAGAGAAGAAAAATGAAATCATGCAAATACAGCTAGCATGGGACAGAGTTAAACTGGGCACCGAGTAAACGTAGAATGTGTGCACACAGGCGGCTATCATTCCTTCCGAGCCTGAGTTACAGTACGAGTGACTGTTCATGAATCAGAGACCTGGTTTCCAATCCTCCTTCAGCCAATTGCTCAGAGAGTGACCTTGAATGAAGGCATTTATCTGCCTGCATCAGTTTTTAAACCACCACCTCCAGACTTGTTGGCAAAGGCCAACAGGGCAGAAATTACAGTACAACAAATTTTGCACAGACACTGGATCGGTACTATAAGAAATCAGCATCTGGTTATATGCACTGCTTGCAATGTTTTTACATGGGACTAGCTATGTATTCTCGCACTGCTGTGCAGCCCTTTAGCTAAGCAAACAGGTTTTGGAGACCAACCAGTTAACAATGAGCCTCCTTTGCACTCTACCTCTATGCACAATCTATCGCTGCTTAAAGGTAACAGGAAGCTACTAATGCTAAAACGTTGTTATCGGCATCGATTACCTGGAATTTCTTTACAGCTCTCTCCGTGGAATGAGTGTCCTGGAACCAGAGCTCAAGATTTTTTAATCAACCCAACAGGAATGGCCAGACTAAAGCCTAGTTTTCACCAGGATTGTAAACCTGTGGTCCCGGGTGCCTCATTTCAAGTGCATCCCCTAGAAAAACCCTGCTGGTATGGTCATCAGTGGCCATGGAAGCTGGAGTACTGTGTCAGTTTCACTCCCCAAAAAAGTAACTTCCCCAAAAAGACAGTTGGATGGTGTCCTGTGTTTGTAGGGCTATTCATCCCAAGTTTCAGTTTAAAGATCTCAGGATCTGTAAAATGAGCTGGCAGAGGACACCCGGCTACAATCTTCCTCGTTATAGGGAAATGTTTGGCATTTCCATTTATTCTAGAGCAGTGGTTCTCAACCTGTGGGTCCCCAGATGTTCCTGAACGGCAACTCCCAGAAATCTCTTTCAGGACAGCAAGTGGTGGAAGATTCTGGGAACTGCAGTCCAGGAACATCTGAGGACCCACAGGTTGAGAACCACTGCTCTAGAGCAATGTTGTTTTTTACATTTGCATCTCTACATACCTACCGCATTCTCACATCCAAAGTTTATGCAAAACCGTGTTCTCTGTTTTATTATATGTCTCTTTCTTTTCTCTTCTTTTCCAAGTGATGGTCGAATGGCCCTGTTAGAGCTCAGGCAACGATAACGTTATTTAAACGGTTTCAGCAGGTTAGAGCGCTGAAAACTGTCGGCTGCAAAGTCAGCAGCTCAGAGGTTCGAATCCCAGATGCCACACAGAACACAGTGAGCTACCGCTGTTAACCCCAGCTCCTGTCAACCCAGCAGTTTGAAAGCATGTAAATGCAAGTAGATAAATAGGTACCACTATAAAAACCTGGAAGGTAAACAGCACTCTGTGCACATAAATGCATTCAGCCAAGCCAGCCACGTGGTCCTAGACTTGCACAACACTGGTTCTTTGGCTTGGAAACAGAGATGAACACCACCTCTAGAGTCGGACACAACTAGCACATGCACGTGCAGGGAGGAACCTTTACCTTTTACAACACAAAACATTTCCTCCTAGGAGAAAATAATATACAGAGTGAAGTTTTCTAGCTCAGACTTCTATCTCATCTGCCAGTTTTATGCATGTGGGATGAAAACAAGGGTTGTCAGGGCCCAGTGTGGTTTATCCTACTTATGGTTTGGAGATGTTTAGCTATGATTTGAGGTTTAGCATCTCAGATAAGTACTTGACGGGTAGTTGCAGTGTTGAGCCACGGGTTTATATGTATCATGTACATTATTGTGGGAGCAGGTGGACCAATGGAAGAAACACAGACCTAGATAATGAATGTTTAAGATGACAATAGCACTAGTAACAAAAGCAATGAATTTTGAAAGTATCACATCAATGTCCTGGCATCCACATGCTATCTTTGAAGTGCACAATATTTACTTCTTCCTGAGGCCAGAGTTTTACCAAAGGAAATACCTTTCGCGTAGCCACAAATCAGTCAACGCAAGCAGCTAATATATACAAGGAGAGGGAATGGGTTTAGGAACTTCAGTCTTTATTCAAGCCTTTAGTTGTACAGCAGAAGTGGAAGATTGTCCAACCCTCCTCAGAACAGCCTTAACAAAACGCAATCGTGAAATACACGGCCTTCACCCACACTTCATTCTGTACGTCAAAGGAATGCTTTAAGGGTCTCGTAAACTCAAGGCTATGGAAGTGGTTCCAAACGTCTAAACCACGCTTCCAAACCTTGGGTGATCTTCCCCATTTACTGGTGCCTTTTCCTACCATTATTCTCTTTTCAAATGAATCTTGCCTTTTCATGGTTTCTGCAAAATACGGCAGCCTCAGTTCCACCAGTTTCTTTGTTTGGGGTCATAAAAAGTCAGAAAGGGTAAGTCCTATTACCTCCACAGTTTCTTACCCCTCAACATAACCCGGAGAAGCAAATTATGCTGTCACCTTCTTACCACCTTGCTCCTCATCAATTATGCTGTTGCCTTCTTACCTCCTTGCTCCTCATCGTGACTAACAAGACCAAACTACGCTATGAATGCTAAAAGAAATGCAAGCAAAAATGTGTGCTTAGTGCAAGCTGCACACTTGAGTGCTTCCTGATTCACAGCAACCCCCTCCACCAGATCAGACTAGTTCCTGTGTGACCATTTAGGGAAAGTGTCGCCTATAAAATGTAGCAGTTCACCAAGATTTCCGATAAAAATCTTCCTATACGAAAAGCATGAGATAATTTTTCCAGCACTGCTTGCCCCAAAGGTCAACCTGAACTGGAAAAAGTATCTTATGAAATCTACCCTTAATAGTAATAAATAATAATAATAGTGTGCTGTCAAGTCAATTCCGGTTTATGGTGACCTTTTAAGGGGTTTCCAAGTACAAGGTATTCAACAGTGGTTTGACATTGCTTTCTTCTGCAGCTGCCCTGAGACGGTGCAGCTTCCCCAAAGCCCCACAGGCTGGCTCTTCTCCCTGAAGGCACAGTGGGGAGTCGAACATCCAACCTCCAGATCCACCGCCAGATACCTAAATGACTGGGCTCGCTGTAGCCAATCTCCTAACAAAACTTTTGTTTATCACTGGCAGATATTCCATCTTCTGCAACTTTATGATTTCAGCCTCAGCCTAAGTCATTGTAAACAATCATTCCTCACATGAAAGTAAGAGGTAAGACGTAAGATCTTTATTTCAGTCATTGACTAGACAGAAGGCAAAATACGTTCCGATATCAATGCAGCATAAAACCAGAATAAACAGGCACACAAGAACAACATAACACAGTACAGTAGGACCCCCGTATCCACGGTTGGCAGAGGAAAAAATTAAATAATTCAGCAGCCACAAAACAAGCTGTAAAGCAAGCTGTTGTCACAAACAGCAGCTGTAAAGCAAGCTATTGTCACAAACAGCATCTGTAAAGCAAGTGAAGCTACTGTCACAAACAGCATCTGTAAAGCAAGCTACTGTCACAAACAGTGGCCATAAAGCAAGCTACTGTCTCAAAACAGCAGCCATAAAGCAAGCTACTGTCAGGAAACAGTAGTTTGGATGGGTAAGCAGGCATTCTCTCTTATCCACAGTTTTCATTATCCACGGGAAGGCCTGGAACCAATCCCCAGCAGATACCGGGGTCCTACTGTAACCTATAAAGTATAAAATGCAGCTATATTATTCACTGGCTCCAAATATGTCAGTAATATTCAAACCAATTTCATTTCTTGTATACATTAGTCACATCTATCATCATCCTAAAAGGAAGGCATGTCCCTACAATTCAACACAGATTTATAAATGTTGTTGCATTCCACTTCTTTCAACTATTTCTCTCAAGCCTCTTCACTTTATCCTCCTTCTGCTACAGACTCCATGATTCAGTCAGTTTACATTACCTATCTTGTCACATATTATACCAATTTTTTTCACTCTGCTTTGTAACCCTATCATTTGCTGGTTTATCTTATATACTTTAAAGTGTCAAGACTGCAACAGATTTATGACAGCTATATAACACGACATATCTGATGTGCAAAAGGCAAACTGATTTGGGAAAGGTTGTGCAGCAAAGTTCAGGAACTGATTTTTAAAGATTGGATTCAACTCGGTCAGAAAACTCTGGCCTGAATCAAACTGCTTGTGAGCTTGAGTAAGCCATCTCTACCAATGGCGTTGATCTACTGGTACCTATATTTCTGACTTAGTAGCCAACACATCAATTCAATGGGCCTAGTCGGGTCTATCAAAAGAATTTAAGCCATAGCCATTGGGAACACTCTTTGTGACTAGAGACTGAAGCAACAGAAATCTTGTTGATGAGTCAAGTACATTCTGCACATGTTCAGAAGCACTCCTCACAATGGCCTCATTAGTGTCAAAGCCACTGATTCCTCATCAAGAAGCTGTGCACTCTTAAGGAAATACTGTCTATACTGCTTGTTCTAACATAATCTTGCCTGGAAAAGGTGCAGAAGAGAGCAACTAAAATGATTAGTGGGCTGGGAGACCTCCCTTATGAGGGAAGGATACAGCATTTGGGGCTCTTTAGTCTGGAAAAGAAGGCACCTGAGGGGGGATATGATTAAAACGTACAAAATAATGCAGGGCATGAGTAAAGTGGATAGAGGGATGTTCTATGAGAAATGAAATTGTGGATCTCTTAACGGTAATATTCGACTTGTCTCTTAAAACGGCCACTGTCCAGGAAGACTGGAGGATAGCGGATGTCACACCAATTTTTAAAAAAGGAAGGAGGGGGGACCCGGGAAACTACAGGCCGGTTAGCCCTACGTCTCTCCCAGGGTAGATAGTAGAAAGCCTCATCCAAGAGAAAACGCTCTGATGAGAAAAGAAGGCCGTGACCCAACTTCCAGATGATTGGGAATCTTCACAGACAGGTCTCTGTTCTGTTCCTTGGTCGTTTTCGAATGTGACAGCAAGTACAGAGAACAATACCGCTGCCACCCCGTACAGAGAGGAGTGATAATGTACCACCCGTGCCTTGCTTCTGCCATAACCAAACATTTGTCATCACATGTTGTCAAGTTGCTTTCAATTTATGGCAATGCTACGAATCAGTAACCTCCAGCAGCTCCTGTCATTAACAGCCTTCGTCAACTGAAGCTGTGGCTTCTTTTAATGAGCAAATCTATCTTAGTGGCAGTCTCTGCCTACTGCCTTCAACTTTTCCCATCATCGCTGTTCTATCAAGTGATTCTTGTCTCCCTTACTTTTACAAGGGTCCAACACGCCCTACATAAGCCAAGGTCATGCATCTGATTACCCAAGCTTTACTCAGGCAGTAGACTACAAGAAACTAGTCAATGCATGTTGGACTTTGAATGAGTATCTGATATGATGTCTAACATATAAGGCAAGTCTCAGAGGGAGGAAGATAGATTAAGCCTTCACTAATCTCACAGCATAGGTGCTGGCTATTGAAGAATGATTATCTAATCAAGGACAGAATAATGAGAAATTGTTTCACTGAATGGTTCAACTGCACCTTTACTCCACCCACCCCCATGCTTACAAAAGTCCATCTTTAAAAAAAATGCTGCGGACACTAATTTTTATTATCAACTTTGGATATCAAGGCCAACACAACACAACATATCCTGAAATCAGGTTTAATGTTCAACTACACTGTTGCAATGTTAGTCTGGAACCAGATTCCCCACCCCACCCCACCCCCCCAAAAAACCTTAGCTTTGAATAGGTGGTTTGTGCAAAGATTGGGACGATAAAGCAGGAAACAACCGATATAATTATTTTTAAAAATCAAGGAAGCCAACTGTCTTCATACCACTTTAAGCTTCAGTTCCAACTCTTAGATTCATAGAATCATAGAGTTGGAAGAGACCTCAAGGGCCATCTAGTCCAACCCCCTGCCATGCAGAAACCCCCATCACAGGACGCCCGACAGATGCCCATCCAGCCTCTGCATAGAAACCTCCAAAGAAGGAGACTCCACCACCCTCCGTGGCAGCATATTCCACTGCCGAACAGCTCTAACTGTCATGAAGTTCTTCCTAACGTTTAAATTGAATCTCTTTTCCTGTACAGTAGTTTGAGACTATTGCTCCAAGTCCTAGTCTCTGAAGCCATGGAAAATAAACCAGTCCCTTCTTCAACTCTTCAACGTAAAGAGGACTAGCAATCCGGAGAAGACGGAGGTTCTGTTCTTCGGGGCACCCTCGTCTCGGTACAATGGCCCCCTCCCTAGTCTGGGGGGTATCTCCCTCCAGCCTACAGACAGGGCCAGGAATCTGGGCGTGGTCCTGGACTCGGCCCTCTCCCTGGAAGCCCAGGTGATGGCCGTCTCCAGGGCCGCTTTTTTCCATCTCCGCAGGATCGCCCAGATCCGCCAGTACCTTGACGAGTCCTCCCTGAGGACAGTCGTGCAGGCCCTGGTGATCTCTAGGATCGACTATTGCAATGCCCTCTACGTGGGGTTGCCCTTGACCCTGGTCCGGAGGCTACAGCGGGTGCAAAATGCGGCGGCCAGGCTGGTGGTGGGTGCTCGTAGATACGAGCACATCACCCCAGTCCTGGTCCGCCTGCATTGGCTCCCCGTTGTCTTCCGGATCAGGTTCAAGGTCCTGGTTTTGATTTTCAAAGCCCTCCACGGCTTGGGACCAGGGTACCTGGCGGAGCGTATCTCCCAAAGAGCATTCGGTTCCAGACCCACGAGATCGTCGCAGGCGCGCTCACTGAGAGTGGCCACACCCAGAGAGGCGCGGAAAACGCTCACGCGAAACCGCGCCTTCTCTGTGGTGGGGCCTTCCCTCTGGAATCACCTCCCTTCTGAGCTGCGCCTGCTGGAGTCCCTGCCTGCCTTCAAGAGGGCCTTGAAGACCTTCCTCTTTAACAAAGCCTATGGTGATCTTATCAGTTAGTTTTTTTTCCCCCTCCTTTCCCCCCCTATTTATCGCCGCCATCTTGCCCTCCGCTGCTTCTCGCTCGGAGGCTCTTCCACTTATTTTATGTCTTTTTTAACATTGTTAGCCGCCCAGAGTTCCTGTCAGGGAAGATGGGTGGGATATAAGTCTTTAAATAAATAAATAAATAAATTCCTCGGGCTAGAATATACAGTACTATTCAGTCTCAGGATTACAAACCCAGGTGCAAAAAAAAAAAGCCCATATCTAGGAGAACACTTAGAATAACTTATCTGCCAGTTCTGTCCATGACTAATAAATTGCAAAAGCAATCCCTGTTGGATGGGAAAGAGGCAGGTCATACATTAGGGACCACATGACGTAGCAGCAGCCTCTATCCACAATGCGCCATTCACTAAGTCAAAATGCAGCCCTTCTATGGATTTTGATTCGACTCATGCACAAAACAACCTTCTCCAAGTCATCACTACAGTACATATCACTACTTGCTAAGGTCATAAGAAAAGGGCAAGGGGTCAAACCTCTTTCCTTGTCCCTATGAAGGAAAGGTACAATGTGTCATTTCCCCACAAAAAGCCTACATAGTTTCCTCACCACACTTGCCACGGGGAAAATGTCACCACCCTGGATGTGCCTCGAGGCTGGGATAGTTAATGGCAATGGCCACCTCCAAGGCAGCCTCCGCTAAAAACTGGTCAAGCACCACACCAATGACTGCTGAACTCTCAAACATCCTTCACGCTCCTCAGAAGCCATGAGGTGTCAGGTCAAGGATTCTGACCCCTTGACCTCTTTCCTAAGGCACCTAACATAACAGAATGGATCCCTAGGAAAACATCAGAAGCCTGTGCCGACATTTATCTCAATTAAGGATTGATTCCAGAATCAAGCCAGACAATCATAAGAACATAAGAGCCATGCTGGATCAGGCCAAAGGCCCATCTAGTCCAGCTTCCTGTATCTCACAGTGGGCCTCACCAAATGCGTCTGGGAGCGCATGAGACTAGATATCTGTCTCCTGATACCACTCCCCTGCATCTGGTCCTTGAAGCACCCCAGTTTTAAGACTGGAGATTACACATCTCCATCATGGTTTGTAGCCTGTGATGGACTTCTCCTCCAATCCCCTTTTGAAGGCATCCAGGCCAGGTGACATCACCACCTCCTGTGGCAGGGAGTTCCACAGACCAACAACACGTTGGGTAAAAAATAATATTTTCTTTTGTCTGTTCTCACTCTCCCGACCCTCAATTTGAGCGGACGTTCCCTAGTTCTGGTAGTTTGTGAGGGGGGGAAGACCGTCCCTCTATTTCCTGTCCTATCAACATTCATCCGAGTGTCAAACCAGGCTCCCTCTACGGTGGGTGTGGAGGTGCATGCCTCTGCCCCCACCCTGCACCCAAGCACAGGGCTTTTCCACACACACACACCGTTTTTATTCCAGTCATAAGGGAACCCAAATATGGAGATATGTGCATGCAAGGTGCACACACAGAGAACAGAGCCCTGGGAAGAGCGGACAAAAATTGGAGGATATGTTGTTGTCAAGGTATAAATCTTTCTCATTGTTCTGACAATTTCCCGGTAACATCCGTTTGTCTGGTTTCACAAGCTTTGTTCACCTACGTTGCTGCTATGTTTCCTAGGCACAAAAATACTTCAAATATGGGAAGCATCCAAAAGCTCCACAGCTACGGTAAGCAGAAAGGGTTCAAAAATCTATGAAAATTTAAATGGCGAGCAAACAGGCTAGCATTTAGTATTAACTCCAAATGTACATCTGTTGGCAGATATCTGGGTAAAAGATGCACATACAGCAGAACAACATTCCGTGCTAATCTTGGCACAATCTGGCTGGCTAGAGAGTTCAGTGAGTTGGAGGCCACTGTGCACCCTAAAAGAGCCAGCCTGCGTGGTGACCTTGAGCAAAGTTGCACGGCCCCAGGGCATCCCCCTGAACAGTGGTTCTCAAACTTTTTTTGCCACAGCACCCTTGTCGGGCTATTTCTTTTATATATTTTTTATTTTATTATTTGGCAGCATAGCTACCCTTAAATCGGTTTGAACACTTAGGAAAAGAAGGGAAAAAACAATGCAAATTTAACGCTCAGTTGTGTTTAACGCAACAAATGAAACCGTTTGGATGAATTTATCATTGTTTCCTTTATGTTTATGGAAAGTTTAGTTAATGTTACCCTCAAATCACTTGACCCAGAAAGTGTGCTCCCGTATCGGGAAATTAAATTTTATAATATTATAAATAGTATGAGAAGCGCTGCCCTAGAAGAAGGGAACAGGAAACCACTTCTGAGCATTCCCTACCCGGAAAATCCTGAATAGAGTCCCCTGTAAATATATACCGACTTGATGCTACATGATTATTAATTAGCCTTGGCGCAGATTCATTTGGGTGTGATGAGCAATTTTGCTTGTTTCAAAACATTTTGGTCATTTTGAAGATTTTTTTTTTTGGCCAGCTTTTCTTGTTCTGCCCCAACCCCCTTTTTTAAAAAATCAATAAAAATTAACACATTCGTTGTTATTAGTCACTAATGCCTTGCTCACAAAATACTGAGTAATGAGGACATGCTACCTTTCAGAAACGTAATAGTAGTGCTAATGGATTAATGTTTTAAAATAACATTCCAACCCTCTGCTTTGTCAGACAAAATGTAAGCTCTCTTTTCATCTGTCGCAAATGCTGAACAAACAATACACACAAAGACGCTTAAGACACACAATTACATGATAAGCAGAAGTCATAAAAAGAAGTGTAGTAGTTACTCCAGTCATGACTCCAAAGAAGTGCACTGCGTCTATGAAAGCTTATAAAAAGGCAAGTTATTCTCTAAGTTACCACAAATCTTTCACTTGTTGGTAATCCAAATACGTCCAGTCTTTCACGAATTTCCTATTTACACAACACGCCATAAGAGGAGTGTGAGGCTCAAGTAAAAGCACAATGGTTAAACAATCATGTAGAGGAAGAATGATACATCTCTGAATCATATGTTTAAATCTTTGTACTCTGCCATGCCAGAGAAAGACAGGTTTTGTACTGGTTTTTCCTGTTTCTCATGCCTGGTTCCTATCTTTATTTGAAACAGAAATTGAAGAACAACACTGTTGCACTTGAACCCTATCCACTGCTCCAGGGTGACCATCACACTTCCACAAAGCTACCAAAACCTTCCCAAAAGATATCTTTCCACTATCATAAGTGTATCAAAGACCGACATCTTTCCCCCATTCAAGGCAGATACAGCTAATCAGACCCAAGACGTGGATTTTTAAACGCTCTGCCTGCTGCTGCTGCTGCAGTTCCAGGCTTCCAGCTAAAAGAGGAAACTTGTCAGACCTCCAGTGGGATTTCTATATACCAGGAGCCTCCTTTCATCACAGAGATGCCACAGGCCTGCCACACAAGTGACAAGCACACTTTGTTACAGCTTCAGGCTGAGCTCAGGAGAGAGGATGAAACCGAGGCTGTTGCAAAGAAAGGAAAAGTACTGGTGAAGGCAGTGACTGCTAGGGGTTAGATCCCTTCGTGCTTGGTACCGAAACCTTGTATTTGTTTATCCTTCACATAGCAACATACTGAGTTCGACATCCCTAGGTAAGGTATTCCACAAGACGCAGCAGTAGATGCCTCTAAGGGATGAACCTGCCCTGCAATTAACTCTCCCTCCCAGGTTTACTATAAATAATAGATTCACCCAAGCCCAAGAAGGCAAATGGGGGCGGGGGGGGGAATCACTGAATCATCAAATGGACAGTGCATACATTCTGAGACCCAGAGCCAGCTTGGATCATAAGTTGTACACTGAGCCCCAATTAAATCAGAGCAAGGTACCATATTTTTCCATGTATAAGACGACCATTTGCAGAGACAAGGTACGGGCAGTTTCGCAGCCACACGGTCCTCTCCTTGATTTACCTCCCTGGGGTTTTTTTCCCCCACCGAGCTTCAAAATGTCCAGAACTTTTACATCTCTAAACCAACCTTTGGGCACAGACGTTTCAAAAAGGGTCAGATAGGCATCAAGTTCTTTTATATCCCCTGTCATGCCTACACAGTAAATTTCCTGTAATGCATTCCATCTCGATTCTCAATTCCCCCCCAAGCTACACCTTAGCATATGTGGGTGTCTGATTCTGTGCAATAAGCATTAAGTCATTTAAATAACCAAATTTGTTATGCAGGCTTGGAAACATCCAGGAAACAAAAGGAAACCTTTGTCCCAGGAAGAGAGATTTCCCGTACTTCTAGTTTAGCATTGCTAAAAATATTGTGAAGAGGAAGTTCCCAGGCTAATGTGTACTTTTGACATATTTTTACGTCAAACTATGGGAAGGATGGTTAAAATAAAGGGGGAACGGAAGTTCACCTGCCGTATTTCATCAGTATGAGTTATCACTGCTATCTTGTTAAGGAGAAGACTGAGAGGGCTCAGTGTCTAGAGATCATACATAATGCAGTGCATGACAGTTCTGTTCCGTGGACACGGAACCAACACGAATAAAAACTGTGTTAAAGCTAGACAATTTGGTCCAGTTCTGAACACCCGCATGGTCTGAACATCTGGATTCCTTAATTGCAACAGATGGTCACAGAAGCTGTAAATTTCAACCAAGCAAACCATTAATTTCTTGTCAATATTTGCCCATTCTTTTAAACAACGCAGCCCTTACAAAGCTGCAGCAATTAGCACTCAAAGACAACTGGAAATTGCTACAATTACCAAAGGGCACACCTCCCGTTTATCATCATTGATTCCAGGTTTAAATGGGTGGAACCCTTGATCGTAATGTTTGTTCTCTACAATGTAAGAATGTTCGGTATTAAGCAGCTTTCACCCTTTCTACTTTTTAAAAATATATATAATGTTATCTATTGTTGTTGTTTTTTTGCAAAACTACCTGGCATAAGATATTGCCAGATTCTGCAGTGCTTATGCATCTTTATTAGCCCTAATCAAGTTCTAGCTTGAATAACAAAGAGAGAAGTTTGGCGGGGGGGGGGGGCGTGCAGGGGTGTCTGACCTGCCCCTGGTAGAAGAGCTGTTACTGCAACTAAATATTCTCCAACTATGTTCTAGCGCCCTCACTAAGGGCCAGGTAAGTTGGAGAACAGCATATTTGGTAAGCCAACACTGTCTTTGGTCAGAGCACAGAGGGAAAAGAGGTCTCACCTCCTTATCTTCTGAGCTATACGTCTCTCTTCTAACAGAAAGGCCCTGGCAGAAAGCACAGTCTAGGCTTAAGAGTCTAGTTTTCTCATTTCCCAGTTTCTTCTGTCCACCTCCTCCACATGTCACCTGCATTTCACTCAGCTACGTCCACTGTACTCTTAATTCCTAGGGTGCTTTCTGCAACCTTCCAGCTTCCGCTCCGTTGACTAGTTGTGCAAGGGGCTCTGCTTTCCTCCTGGAACTAAGTGTGATCTTTCCTGGTTCTGGACCTTCTTTCTTCTTCTCTTTCTTTTCCTTGGCCCAACTTTCTCCCAGGCCTTTCTCTCATCCAGCCTGCCTTCCTTTGGGTTCCTGTTTCTCAGCTTCCACTGCTTAAGGAGCCCCGTGGCGCAGTGATTAAATGCCTGTCCTGCAGGTAAAACTGGGCTCACGACCTGGGGGTTCAATCCCAGGTAGCAGGCTCATAGTTGACAGCCTTCCATCCTTCCGAGGTCGGTAAAATGAGTACCCAGCTCACGGGGGGGGGGGGCAATGTGTAGCCTGCATAATTAAATTGTAAACCACCCAGAGACTACTTGAAGTAGTATGGGGTGGTATATAAGCAGAACACTTTGCTTTTTAAGCCCCCAAATGCTCTTGGGGGCCCTCTTTCCACTCCACCTCTAAGAGACCAATCCTCCCTTTTTCCAAGCACTTTCTTCCTAAAAAAAAACACATCTTCCTGCTGTTACACCCTATGATAGGTTTCCTTCCCTCTCAGCCAAACAAATCTCCCACTGTGTTGTTGTGTCATTACAGTCGTGACCGACTCTTTGTGACTCCACGTCCATGGAGTTTTCCTGGCAGGAATACTGGAGTGGTTTGCCAGTTCCTACTCCAGGCGCCTACAGCACCTGGTCTTCCCTGGTGGTCTCCCATCCAAGTGCTAACCAGGGCCGACCCTGCTTAGCTTCCGAAATCAGGTGAGATCGGAAGTGCTTAGGGCATCTAGGCAGCTTCTAGGTCTCCCACTACACTCATGAAATTGCACTGCTCATGGGGATTCTATCGCCAGCAATTCCACATCCTGAACAACCACAATATGCTGTGACAGCGTCGCAACCTGGCCAATGACAGTGGAAGCATTAAAGACAGCCAGCTTTCCTCTCTATGCTACTAGCAAGTGATAATATAGATTTACATCTTATAAACTGGCAGAAACTAGCAAAAAAGAAAGAAATTCCAGACTAATCAGCCCAAGTGTGGACAACATACATCTCAGTCCCTCGCGCTCCGGGTCAAACCCCACCCCCACCCCCGGGAGCCTCGTAAAACCTCCTCCACCCGGAATCACACTTTCTCTGTGGTGGGTCCAACACTGTGTAACCACCTTCCGAGTGAAATTAGGGCTGCAGAGTCCCTCCCGGCATTTCAGAAGCTGTTAAAAACTTGGCTTTATCTGGCCATATTCAGTGATCAGTTAGGTTGATCTGCCACTAGCCTGACTCCCTGATATACAGAGGCATCTGCAAGTGTCCTGTAGTAGTAGTAGTAGTAGTAGTAGTAGTAGTAGTAGTAGTAGTAGTAGTAGTAGTAGTAGTAGTAGTAGTAGTAGTTTAGAACTGTGGAGCTGGAAGGGACCCTGTTGATATGTAAGTCCACCTTCTGTCAAGGAGGCACGGTGAATAACTGAACTCCCAAGCCCTGTTTCCAAAGCCAGATGCCTAAACAAATACGCTCTCCAGCTGATCATGTGTTCCTGCATGATTCTTCATTCCCAAGGATTTTACAAGAATAAGCACGGCCTTGGATTTGTGCACCCAGTAGAAAGCAATTTTCAGATGCTTTCAATAAGTGTTGACAGTGTTTTCCTAGTCCAAAACATTTTGCCTTTGGGTCCTTCTTCCGGACGAGGAAGTGATGTGCGGAGCAATTATGGGTATGCTTAATAATAATAATCAAGGGTTGTCAAGTAAGTTCTGACTTATGGCGACCCTTTCCAGGGCTTTCTGGGTAGAGAAGACATAGAAGCAGCTTGCCATTTCTTCTGTGGATGCTCTGGAAACACTCTACAGCTTGCCCAAGGCCTGCACAAACTGACCTTCCTCTTCAGGCAAGCTCTCCCTGAATGAGGGACTACCTATTACTGTATGTGTCTTTTATTTGAATCTACCATACACAGCTAGACAGACTTTGTGTTTATACTGACTTATAACTTTGTGTTTCCAATTGAAATAAAACAAGTTGAAGAGCCGTGTAGCCATCACAAAAACAAAATCCAAAAGTGGAATAGGTGATATCCTTTGGGCTACTAAAAAATTCACAAAAACATTGCTAATGTTTCAAGGGTGAAGCCCTCTTCCTCATAGTAGTACCAATAGGTTATAAGATGGCAAAAGATGGATTTGCCAGGAGTTATTTCTTAGATGTAAGGTCCTTGGCAAGATGGGGAAACGGCCAGGCAGTTTTCTTAGTTGAGACTTGGAGCCTGGATGTGTTTATAACTCTTCTTGTGTGATTGCATTGACACTATGTTATCAACTGTTAGTTTTAATGTTGCCTTTTAATGCTGTAAGATACCCCTCAACTCCCTGTTCTTAAACCTGAAGATGTCTTAACTGTACTGGACTCTATATTGTCCCGCCTTATTCTAAGCCGTCTTGGGTCCTTTCCTAAGGAGAAAGGTGGGGTAAAAATACTCCAAAATAAATAAATCAGGCGCTCAGTTATTCTATACGGCCCAGTGAGCAGGTTAGCAGAACAGAGACAGAAGGCTTCATCCTAGCCCTGTATTTAGCACACCCAGGGGGCTGACCAGAGAAGTGAAGCTGACTCCTCCATGTCTGGCCTAGAAAAGCAACAGTTTGCAGAACAAAGGTAGAACCCTCCGTTCGTCTTTTCTAATTCCTCCCTATAACCTCGTGGCTGTCATTTTCGTTAACTTTGCAGACAAGTAATTTTGGGGAAATTATTTATACATCTGAGTTAGCAAAACTGCTGTCTTTTTGGATTAACAGTTGTAGCTTGAAGGACTCCCGAGACAAGACTGCAGAATTTCCCTATGCCAGAACCTGGAAATTTTGCTTTTCTGGACCCCAAAGAAGGGGAGACATCAGAGTGACAGCTAATCCTGCTTTCTTCTCGTGGTCAAAGCAGGCACTGAGATCAACCTCAATGAATGCGATACCTACAAGAATGTGATTGTTGTTTGCATCAACAGAACCATAGTGTCTAGATCAAGGGAAGTGATAGTACCACTCTATTCTCATCTGGAGTACTGGATCCAGTTCTGTGCACCTCAGTTTAAAAAGGATGTTGACAATCTTGAATGGGTCCAGAGGAGGGCGACCAGGATGACTGAGGGTCTGGAGGAAATGTCTTACGAGGAGCAGCTTAGGGAGCTGGGAATATTTACCTTACAAAAAGAAGACTGAGAGGGGATATGAGAGCTATGTTTAAATATTTGAAAGGATGTCACAATGAAGAAGGGACTGGTTTGTTTTCAATGGCTTCAGAGACTAGGACACGGGGAAATGGTTTCAAACTGGAGGAAAAGAGATTCAATTTAAACATTAGGAATACTTCCTGATAGCCAGAGCTGTTCGGCAATGGAATATGCTGCCCCAAAGGAGGGTGGTGGAGTCTCCTTCTTTGGAGGTTTTTAAGCAGAGGCTGGATGGCCATCTGTTGGGAGTACTGTGATGGGGGTTCCTACATGGCAGGGGGTTGGACTAGATGGCCCTTGAGGTCTCTTCCAACTCTATGATTCTATGATTCTATGACCTCTGCTTTGTCTGCGCTTTTTCATCCTATATGATATAAATCGGCCCACTCCTGCTTCATCTGCACGTAATATGCCCCGTTTTTCTCTAAACTACACCATGGAACCTAAGATCAGGAAAAAGCAAATGACAGATGACAGATACTCTAGATCGTGAGCAGGTGCTCTTACTAATATGCAAACCAAGATGACTCAGGTTGAACAGGCTATGCAATCAGCGCTACAGTGATAGACGGACTATTGCACAGCAGAACACTTATCTAAAGGCAATTTGTGAATGTATCAACACAGCCATCACTCTTCTAAGAAACATTACTGCGCAATAGAGACCCACTGGCATATATATCACCTCCACTCACATGTGAGAGAGGAGCTTCCACAGAACAGGAACCAAAACAGGGGAGTGAAGTGCAGGCAGAAACAGCAAACAAAGGACTGGCTTATTACAACATTATAATGATGTAACAGGGAGGAAGAATATAACGAACAAACGGATACTCAGGCAGCAGGCTCAGGGGAGAAAAAGGATGAGCAGAATGTCCATTCAGAGAAAGCAAAAAAAGAATGGTGGGCAATAAATTATTTCCATTAGAGAAAGGGGGAGGATTTCTTTAAAATTCTATTTTAGTATATATATTTTTATGATGCTTTCAGGCCCGTGATAAACTAGAGGGATATTAAATTGCTTCTGGAACCATGTTGCCTTAGAAATCATGCTACTTTGTGTCTTTTAACCCACTCCAAATCCTTAAATAATGCTGTGTGCATCTGCCCCTAGTTCTTTCTAAAACGGAATATAACATGGTGTATTTGTATGAAGATTCTCAGTCATCCAGGTGAGTTTATCTGGAAGTTGAGTCATGGCTACTGGACTTCTTTTTTTGAGAGATAGAAACGTTTCGCTGTTCATCCAAACAGATTCATCGGTCTGATGAAGCTGTTTGGATGAGCAGCGAAACGTTCCTATCTCTCAAAAAAGAAGTCCAGTAGCCATGACTCAACTTCCAGACACTTGGTGTATTGGAAATACCCTGTCCGCCCATTCCACAGGTGACAAGAGAAGTGGGTGTAGCCGCTTCCAAACCAGTTGTTCACAGTTCAAACTGGCCAGAAGAATATATTACAGTAGGACCCCTGTATCCACTGATTCATTATCCACTGATTCAGTTATCCACAGTTGGCGGGGGGGGGGTTAAATAATTCAGCAACCACAAAGCAAGCTACTGTTACAAACAGCTGCTGTAAAGCAAGCTACTATCATAAAACAGCATCCGTAAATCAAGCTGCTGTCACAAAGAGCAGCTGTAAAGCAAGCTGCTGTCACAAAACAGAAGTTTTGGGGCTTTTTGGTGTTCTTTCTTATCCACGGTTTTCATTATCCACAGGAAGGCCTGGAACCAATCCCCAGCGGATACTGGGGTCCTACTGTACTTATATATTGCTAAAAGAATGCTGTAAATGTACGGACCTTATATTTTAAATTGATTAAGACTATGGCCTTCTTCTATTCCAGAGCTTGGTAAAGTTACTTTTTGGGACTACCATAAGTCATGGAAGGATGGGAAGAAGAGTCTCCCCCCTCCAAAAAAAGTTTTACTTTTGAACTGCAGATCTGGAAGAGACCCTCTGGATCCTTGAGTCTAGACCCTGTTAAGGAGACGCACCCGGGATTTGAACTCCCGACTTCTTTCTGGCTCCATAGCCACAGACCTCAAACCGTTGAGCTATTTCTCCAGCTTCCCTCCATCTCCTTGCCAGGCACCAAAGAGTATCCTCAAACAAGGCCACCGTTAGTAAATCAGGGTCAGTATTTCCACAAACATATACAATATTAATCGAGTGCAAGCAATACGTTTCTCTGCCCTCTGCGCTGGCACAACCGATACCCTGCAGAAAGACGGTCGCTGTTGAGACAAACACCCATGCCGTTGCCCCCGCAGGGAGCAATGAGGCCATCACAACAGCACAACTCTGCACTGCCATGCACAAGTCTCTTTTTCCAAACGAACACCGGGCAGAGCCTCCACGCCATCCCACTCAGGACGATGAAATCAAGACTCAAACTGTAGGAGCAAGAACAGTTTCAGGCACACTTCTCCCACCACTTGGTTGCAACAACACAGTGCACCGGCCTTCATGAGTGAACCCTCCTTCACAGATAGGGAAGAGCCTTCTCTTCACCAGACCCAACACTTGGCGAATCACACATTCCAGGCGCAAACTGGGGAAAATAATGAACGCAACGAGCACCTTTGTGTGAACACGCTGGAGCCATTTCTGCACAACCCCTTCCTGAATGCCACTGTTATATGCCTTCAAGAGTTATACAAGTAGTGGACAAAGGACAACAATGTATCCCACTGACAACAATGTACCCCCACTGCTGCGGTTCTTTGGAACCTTTTGGAGGTGACTGTGGCAGGTTCTCCACACTGCCCACCGGAGGCCAGGCTGTCGCCTGGTTTTCTTAGTTTTTTTTTCAGTTGGCAACGGGTCCAAGTGGCCTTTATCTTGCAGACCCCTGTCCTAGATTTCCCTTAATCAGGCTGATGTTCTCTTTCCCAAACTTCGGCCCTAAACCAGCATGTCCAAACTTCGGCCCTCCAGATGTTATGGACAGCAACTCCCACAGTCCTTTGCCATTCGCAATCTAAGCTTAGAATTCTGGGAGTTGTGGTCCAAAACATCAGGAGGGCCGAAGTTTGGACATGCCTACCGTAAATAATCAACTGCCGGAGTGGGGTTTTGTGCCTTACTGTTTAAGAATTGTCTTGTTTGTTCGTTTGCATGCATGCTTGCTTGCTTTCGTTTTGCCCAGTCCCATTCTAGTGTTGCTTTTGATTAACTTTTACAGTGTGATCCTGCGTACCATTTGTATACGTACTGTTTTGAACTGCAAAAATTGTCTTTTAATGATCTAAGTACAGTGGTATCTCTTGAAACAAATATATAATTCATTCTACGGGACAATTTGTTTTAAGAAAATTTTGTCTTACAAAACGCAGCTTCCCATAGGAATGCATTGGGAATGGATTAATCCGTTATGGAGGCTACAATAAAGACAAAAATAACAGGGTTTTTTCTAGGTACATGTGGAACGGTTTTTGGTCTTGCAAAGCAAGCATGCCTATTCCCAGAATTTATTTTCTTCCTACAAGTTTTTTTGTCTTACAAGGCATCTGTTTTAAGAGGTAACACTGTACGTGGTTCCTTTTTAAGGAAAACGGTGGTGTGAAATATAATTCCTAGAGATAGAGAGAGAGAGAGATAGAGAGATAGATAGATAGATAGATAGATAGATAGATAGATAGATAGATAGATAGATAGATAGATAGATAACCGCCCAGAGTAGCTGTGTAGCTAGATGAAGTGGTATAAACCGCCCAGAGTAGCTGTGATAGATAGTATATAAATTTGATAGATAGATAGATAGATAGATAGATAGATAGATAGATAGATAGATAGATAGATAGATAGATAGATAGATAGATAGATAGATAGATAGATAGATAGATAGATAGATAGAAACCGCCCAGAGTAGCTGTGTAGCTAGATGAAGTGGTATATAAATTTGATAGAGATAGATAGATAGATAGATAGATAGATAGATAGATAGATAGATAGATAGATAGATAGATAGATAGATAGATAGATAGATGTGTAGCTAGATGAAGTGATAGATAGATAGATAGAGATAGATAGATAGATAGATAGATAGCCCAGAGTAGCTGTGTAGCTAGATGAAGTGATATATAAAACCGCCCAGAGAAGCTGTGTAGCTAGATGAAGTAGATAGATAGATAGATAGATAGATAGATAGATAGATAGATAGATAGATAGATAGATAGATAGATAGATAGATAGATACATACATACATACATACATACATACATACATACATACATACATACATACATACATACATTCACCCAGACACATAAATGAGTCAGGTCATATGACCCTTCATAACAAAACCAAAACATTTGTTTGTTCTTACTCCTGAACAAATCTCAGAACACACACCTGTCTAGCTGTCATTTTCTCACTTACAGGCAAACAAGTGTGTCATTTTCATTGGGTTTTTTCTACAAACGGACCACACCTATGGATGGCTTTCCGTTCCACAAAGATCCCTCAGTCCTTACCAACCCCTGAAAATCAAAACTGGGGGGATGCTCTGGGCAGTTTTACTTCTTGCGATTCAAAGGTGAGAATAGAGATCATAACTCTTCCTCAGTTTATTGACTTGGTTGCCATTAAACCCAATTACAGTCCAGTTCAGAGCAACTGGGGGGGGGATGTGAGAAGTAATGTCACTTTCTTTCAGAAACCTGTGCCCTGGATGTTCCCTGCAGGAAGGATGATGGCTTCCAGAGATTCTTATACTTAAGAACATAAGTATAGTAGGACCCCCCCCGTATCCACTGATTCATTATCTACTGATTAAGTTATCCACAGTTAGCAGAGGGAAAAAATTAAATAAACAATTCAGCAGCCGCAAAGCAAGCTACTGTCACAAACAGCAGCCGTAAAGCATGTTATTGTCTTGAAACAGCAGCCATAAATCTACTGTCATGAAACAGCAGTTTTTTTGTTTCGGGGGGGGGGGCATTCTCTCTTATCCCCAGTTTTCGTTATCCATGGAAAGGCCTGGAACCAATACCCAAGTGGATATCGGGGTCCTATAAAGCCTTGCTGCATCAGGCCAAAGACCCATCTCATCCACCTTCTTGTACCTCACAGTGGCCTCTGGGAGCACATGAGACAACTAGATACCTATCTCTTGATAGCACTCCCCCGCATCTGGCAATTTTGAAGTACCCCCCCCCCTTTTAAGCCCAGAGATAACACATATCCCCATCATGGCTGGTCACCTACAATGGCCTTTTCCTCCAGGAATCTGTCCAATCCCCTTTTGAAGGCATCTAGGCCAATTGCCATTGCCACATCTTGTGGCAAGGAGTTCCATAGACTAACAGCAAGCTGGGTAAAGAAATATCATATTTTGTCGGTTCTCACTCCCCCAACCCTCATTATGAGTGGATGACCCCTGGTTCTGGTATTGTGTGAGAGGGGAAAGAGCTTCCCTCTATCCACTTGACCCGTTCTCTGCATAATTTTGTATGTCTTAAATCTTCCCCCACCATGTTTAAATCATTCCCTGTGAGGCCCTATCAGTTTGGCCAACAAGGAGCACCACGGACAGTAGTAAGTAGCTCGTTAAAATCTGGAGCCTGCTGGCTCCCTGATACCCAGGAGGATATAAGAACAGAACTCTGGCAATTTTTCCCAATGCAGCCCTTCATCTCATGGATCTGCAACTTGGGTTCCCAACACTGGAATACAACCTGCCATCTTTCCCTTGTTTCCAGGGGGTATGGAATCGTCTGCTCAGACTCCTTAAATGCCTGTCTGGACCCTCTCTTCCTCCTGCTTAGCTTCACAATTCATAGCCCTTTCCTATAGACAAAAGAACCTTACGGGTGAAAGAGCTTCAAAAAGACCCTTCCACCAATGGTTATGGCAAAGCTTACATACTGGCAGCAAAATGGTAGAGAGGCAACTCTGCCAAACCAATCAGTACTTAAGCCACAAACACTTCCTAATAAACCAACTTCGAACCAACTTCTGACAAACACCCCGAAACCAAACAGACAGGGAAAATCACCTTTTCCGAATGGATATTTTGGTTGTGATTCGACAAAAGTAACATTTCCCTTCTCTACACCCAGCCCGTTCCTATTTCATATACAAACCACAGTTTAATCCATTGCTAAGCGTTGCGTCCTCTGGAAGGCGATCGTGATCGGATCCACAGCGGAACAACTATTCTGCATTCCGCGCTAATTCAACCCTTGGCTTTTTCTTGAAATCTCTCTCTTGGGCCGATATTTTCTTTCAAAGGAAAAAGTTACACCGCCTCACATCTTCCACAGACAACAGAGTCTGTTTTGGTTGCAATGTAACATTATTGTTCAGAGGTAGTAACATATCCAAAGTCATGGTGGCATCCAACCTTTGGATGCAAGGAATGAATGTGTGTGTGTGTGTGTGTGTGTGTGTGTGTGTGTGTGTGTGTGTGTGTGTGTGTGTGTGTGTGTGTGTGTGTGTGTGTGTGTGTGTGTGTGTGTGTGAGAGAGAGAGAGAGAGAGAGAGAGAGAGAGAGAGAGAGAGAGAGACAGAGAGACAGAGAGACAGAGAGACAGAGACAGACAGAGAGACAGACAGAGAGAGAGAGAGAGAGTTCTCTCCACAAAGAGAAAAGCTGCTGGAGAAAGAGACTGAGATGGGACATATGCCAGAAGGGAATGTTTAAGCCGCCTCTCTTACCTGCCAATACAGTACTTTCTTCAACGTTGCCAACTCCAATAGTGACATTTCAAACAAAGAAAAATGACATATGTCACACAGTTTGATCATCAGTTCCATTTATCTGCCTGACTCGGGTTTCTCTCTGCTGAAATAATAACAAGTGCATTTCTTGCAGCTCCAAAATCTTGCCTTCCAAAATACCAGCTCAGAAACATTCCTTTATGTACTCCACATTCCCTTCCTCTGTTTTGTGCTAATTCAGATTGTATGGTGTGTTTTAAGAGGCAGGAAGTGGTATTTTGTTTCTGAAAATGTGCAACCCTTGCGCGCAAGAGATTGTGCAGTCCTCTCCATTCCAGTTCTGCTTCTTGTCGACTACATCCAAACTTCCCCCCAGCCGTCAGGGCGGCTGGCTTTTTTGACCACAGGGGATTCTGGGAGTTGTAGTCCAGCCCAAACAAAGTTCTTTTCCAAAGAGGGCTGAAATTGTACTCCGAATGAACAATCTCTCCCAAGCTCTGGCAGAGGGTTCATGCCACCAAGCAGCAGAAGTAAGACTCCTCATTCAAGAGCTTGGTATACTTTTAATAACGAGAATTCCCAGGATCCCCCAAGCTGGCCAAGAAAGCTTGGGAACAGTCAACCAAGAAGTAATTTTCCAAGCTTTGCTCCATGCGAAAATGTTCTTGATCTGACATTCCTCTGCTGGGCCAAACCTAAAGCTTAGTCTCACATTGTTCAGTCACTCCCTCCAGTGTTCATTCTCTCTCTCTCTCTCTCTCTCTCTCTCTCTCTCTCTCTCTCTCTCTCTCTCTCTCTCTCTCTCTCTCTCTCTCTCTCTGTGTGTGTGTGTATGTGTGTGTGTGTGTGTGTGTGTGTGTGTGTGTGTGTGTGTGTGTGTCTAAGTGAGCACCTCATTTACTAAGGGAGCCCTGGAGCCCAGTGTTCCCATAAACTCCAGCGTGATGCAACTTCCTTACCTGACGGCCATCGGATCGAGAATCTCCCCTTGTCTTACATGCATATAACAGACCTTGAAGTTGTTCTATCGATCTCAAAGCCTGTGTGGCACATCCCCACCCGCAACAATGGGAAACCCCTCTCCTTCTAGAAACTAATTCCCTTGTCCTAAACATATACCCATTTCCAGACATGTTTCATCATGCCTCCAAGCAGCGGCTTGTGTTACCCAAAACAGCCCTACTCCTCTCACCAGCAACTCGCCCTGAACACCTGTTCCCACCCACACTTTCACTCCTTAACCTCTTTTCCCCCATTCTGCCACCTGCCTGTATTCGAGCACCTGAGCATGGGAGGTGTTTAAAGGAGTGGCTTTATCACTCCCCAAACACCCCCACCATGGGTTTCCACGTAGGGATTTGAACCCAGTTCCCCCGAGTCCTCGGGTCTGTCCCTCTACCCTCTATGCCACGCTGGTTCCCAAGGGAGAGATGGATGCCCTGATACACTGAAGGAACAGAACACCTTCCACCCAGAACTAGGTTTTCAGTACACAGTCCTTTCACATAGAGCAGTGGTGGCAAACCTTTGGCACTACAGATGTTTTGAACTGCTACTCCCACAGTCCTTTGTCATTGGCAACCTAGGCTCAGAATTCTTGGAGTTGCAGTCCCAAACGTCTGGAATGCCAGCAGGATCCATTCCTGCTTTTCCCACAATGCTTCTTTGATTTCACCAATCTGGCATGTGATCAACACTATCAGTAGCTAATCATCATGAGCTACCTAGAATCATAGAATCATAAAGTTAGAAGAGACCTCAAGGGCCATCCTGTCCAACCCCATGCCATGCAGGAACCCCCATCACAGGATTTCCCAACAGATGGCCATCCAGCCTTTGCTTAAAAACCATCAAAGAAGGAGACTGCACCCCACTCCGTGGCAGCATATTCCACTGCCAAACGGCTCTAACTGTCATGAAATTCTTTCTAATGTTTAATTTGAATCTCTTTTCCTGTAGTTTGAGAACCTAACCTGTGTCCTAGTCTCTGAAGCCATGGAAAATAAACCAGTCCCTTCTTCAATGTGACATCCTTTCAAATTATTTACCTATTCCTCCCCTTCCGCTCCTAGTTTCCTATTCATTTTTCCAAAACCTGAAGTTACCCACCTCTTCCTCATCCACACCCAAAATTCTCACACGTTCCGTTTGGATCTCTGCATTTTTGTTTCATCTTAATCCACGGTCATCAAAACCTCAGCTTCAGGACATATTTTTCAGTGGCTAGAATTACCAATCTGTCAAAGAGATGACTTCCTCAAAGCATGGGCGAAGTGCCTGTCCACCGCAAGCATGATACCACAGCCACATCCGGCGGTACTGACCAAAAGCACACCTGGTAATCCAACTTTCAGTTAACACTCATAGAATCATAGAGTTGGAAGAGACCTCAAGGGCCATCTAGTCCAACCCCCTGCCATGCAGGAACACCATCACAATATTTCCAACAGATGTCCATCCAGCCTCTGCTTAAAAACCTCCACAGAAGGAGACTCAACCACCCTCCCTTGTGGGAGCATATTCCACTGCCGAACAGCTCTAACTGTCATGAAGTTCTTCCTAATGTTCAAATGGAATCTCTTTTCCTGCAGTTTGAAACCATTGCCCCGAGTCCTAGTCTCTGAAGCCATGGAAAACAAACCTGTTCCCTCTTCAATACGACATCCTTTCAAATATTTAAACATAGCTATCATATCCCCCCCTCAGCCTTCTTTTTGAAAGGCTAAACATTCTCAGTTCCCTAAGCCGTTCCTCATAGGACATTTCCTCCAGAACCTCAACCATCCTGGTCACCCTCCTCTGCACCCGCTCGAGGTTGTCAACATCCTTTTTAAAATTGAGGCGCACAGAACTGGACACAGTACTCCAGGTGGGATCTGACCAGGTGGGGTCTATATGTGAGGCCTTGGTCCTGTGCCCAAACAATGCTACACCTGTGAAGCTGTCACCTCTGCACCCTAAATTACCTGCCCCAGTGCCTAACTTGTCAATAATTCTAAACCTGGGGAAAAAAACATTTTGCACATGCTCTGGGGAACTGCGCTTTCATAACAATTCCATGGCATGTTATTATTTGCCCCCCTTCTGTATGCCTTGCTGTTATTTGATTCCCTCTTCTCAAAGCCTATCAATTATTTAAACCTTTTCAGCTGCCTTAAAAGCTAAAAGAGGGCTGTTGGGGGGGGTTGTTGTTGTTGTTTTTTTCAAACCGCTCTATAAATAAATATAAAAGTACTGTACAGTACAAAGAATTTCCCGGTCGAGCAAAAAGAAAATAAAGTCCTTCCTCCCGCGCTCCATCATCACCTGGTGCAGCGTGTGCGGGGGGGGGGGGGTTGCCGAGCCCCCGACCGCGAGGGAGAAACTCTGCCGAGGAGGAGAGCCAAATCCCGAGTTCGAATCCCGCCCCACCCCTACACCTCGCCGGAGGTGACTGTGGACCCCTCGGGGCGGCCACTGGGGAAGGAGAGAGAACCCTGCAAGCCGCCTCGAGCGCAGGGAGAAAGGCGGCGGCGGCGGCGGGAAGTCTCGGGAGCGAGCCGGCCTCTCCTGCTTCCCGGGGACCGCCAGCCGCCCACCCGGGTACCCAGCTTTGGCGATTTACCTCCTGGGGTCGCCTTTCCGTCGCTCCTCCAGCGTGGCGGCGGGCGGGGGCTGCCGGGGGCAGCGAGGGGGCGAGAAGAAGGGTTCCGACGGCCGGGAGGGCTCTCGCCTCTTCTCTTCCTCCTCCTCCCCCTCCTCGGGCAAGAGGGGGCGGTGGGTCAGGGGTCTTCCTGCGGCGCCTTCGGCCTCCCTCTCGGGCCGGCGGAGTCCGCGATCGCCTCCTCCTCCTCCTCCTCCGACGGCTACGGGCAGGGGGGAAGCGACGCGAGGAGTGGGGGCGAGAAGCAAAGGGTGGCAGGGGGATCGCGGGGCGGCTCGGCGGCCCCTCGGCGGAGGCAGGGAGGAAGAGGAGCCCGGGACCCTCGGCGGAGGAAGGAGCGGCCGGCCAGCGGCGGAGAGGGAGGCGAGCTCAAGGGCTCCTTGGCGAGGCGAAGCCCCCCACGTCCCGCGGCCGGCCGGGCACTCCCTCGAGCAGCCACCCGGCCGCCCACCCACCCACCGCCGCCTCCGGCTCGCTCTCCCCGCGCCCCGGGCGAGCAGGCAGGCAGGCAGGCAGGGGGCCGGAGAGCCCCGCGCGCGCCGGAGGGCGAGCTCCGCCGTGCGCCCTAGCCAGGCAGGGAGCCCGGCGCGCTGGGAGGCGAGGCGAGGCGAGGCGGCCCGAGAGAGAGTGAAAGAGAGATAGGCAGAAGGGGCAAGAGGGAGGGAGGGAAGGAGGGAGAGCGAAAGGAGGGAGAGAGCGAGAAACAGAGAGAGAGAGAGAGAGAGAGAGAGAGAGAGAAAAAAAGACGGAGCCACTCCGAGCGAGCGAGCGAGGAAGGGAGAAGCGAGACCCGCCGCCGCCTCCGGCTGCTAGGAGCTCTCCCTCGCCGCCCGTCCAGGATTTAAAGCCGTGACTCCGGGCTGGAAGGGGGCCGTCCCTCGGCCGCCTGTCCCCTCCTCCTCCTCCTCCTCCTCCTCCTCCTCCTCCTCCTCCTCGGATCCCATTCCGGCGAGCCCGCCCGCCCGCGCGCCCTGGTGCAGGCTCGCCAAGCCCGAAGCGTCACGGGGGCCCCCGAGTCGCCGGAGGTGGAGCCTGCCTGCCGGCCCACCCGCCCGCCCGCCCGCCCTCTCGGCCGTTCTCCGGCTCTTGGTGTTCGCTGCCCTTCAGAGCGGATCGGCTTGGCTCCTTTCACCCCTTGTTTTGTTGGTTTACTTTATTTTGCTTTCTGCCTTGTTTGTTGGTTTGTTTGCCCTTTGCTCGCTTGAGGGGCTTTGCGGGAATCGATCCCGGCGGGCGGTGGCGTCAAGTGGCCGGAGCTGGTTGGTGTGGGAGGATTTCATCCCTCCTTTTCCTCCCCCCTCCCCTCCCCCCCATCATCCCTGCTGCCCCGGACCTCCGCGATGCCCTACCACCCGGGACAGGTGATTCGTTGGGGGGGGGGACTTTTTCTCTCTTTCCAAAGCGAAAGCAAGAAGCCTCTCTACGCGCCGGCGCGCGCGTCACCGATTCACACGCGCGTACGTGTCCCATTGAGCTCGATGGGCCTCCTGCGGAGTTGGGCGCCGACGGAACTCCTCGGATGCCCAGCGGGAGGGATCGAACTCCCAACTACAGTACTGGCTCGAATTCACGGAGCTTTCCAGCCAACTTTGCAGCGCCTTAAAGACTCACACAATCATCTCGGCATAAAAATGCTTCTACACAGGTGGTGTATGCCTTGCAGAAAGCCGTAGACAGTTAAGGTGCGACAACGCAACCGGGCCCTTTGTACACGACCCCTAAACTCCGCAGCAAAAGGCTTCCAGCTCTGGAGCTTAAAATTGTTTCCCCACCAGCTCCGGAGTTTACAGATAATTAAGTGCAACTACGCCCACCTAATCGCGTCCCAGCGCACTTTTCAGGTACCTGCTCTCTGGAGGTGAAAATTCCTGATGCTGATATAACAGTAGTGACTGCCAGGCTCTCCTTGCTTCTGTTTGTTCTTTTTTTGCCCCCCCCCCGCCCCTTTAAGAGATCTGAATGCAGTGCTGGGAGGGCAGAACGGAGGTGAGCGGCATTCTTTTCCTTTTTTTCTCCCTCCCCTCACGCAGCCAGCAGCCAGGAGTGCGGAGGGGGTGGGAACGAACAGCGACAAACCCCTAAGATCTCTGGTCCGAATTTAAGTGGCCAGCGGATCTTAGGGTTGTGTGAAAAGGCCCCAAGCTGGCTAGATTAAGGGAAACCAACAAAGTGGGCAGGAATTAGCTGCTTCACGTTTCTTGTGACCTGTGCATCAAGGCAAGCTTTATTCCCCAATAGGTTCTTTTGGCACAAAAATATATCCATTTTTTTTAGATCCCACCCAATTCCTTTGCCTTTTCTTTTTGATAAAAGTGAAGAGAGCAGCTCCTGTGGAAATGTGCTGCTACTGTGTAACATTTATTTAGTCCCCCCTGTGCAAAGCCAATGCCAGAGGCAATGAGTGGATAGCACGAATCAGAACTGGCGCATTTTTTCCATGTGTGATAGATGAGCAGAGACATTTGGATGCCATGTGGATGCAAGATTCTGGTGAAGGCGTTTCTCTTTAAATATACTTTTAACATGCTCTGAGTTTTGGGGGATATTGCATTTTCTAATCCATAGAAGTAAAAAAAAAGCGGGTTGAGCCGTGTGACCAGAAAAAACAAATTCAAAAGTAGGCTAGGTGGTACCTTTATTGGTCACTACTAAAACAAAAAAATTAAGCTAAGCTTTTGATAGTGACTTGCTATCTTTATCAAAGCATTGTACCAAAAATGCAATATTGATAGAGGATAGACTACATAGTGGTAGGCTAGGTGGTAAAGGTATTACCTAGCCTACTTTTGCATTTTCTAAGTACAGCAGGATGGGTGGAGAATAAACAATTGATGATAGCAACCCCCCCCCCAAAAAAAAACATATGTGTAAAAACTGGGGCGGAGTATTTTTTTTTCCTGGCCTGTGAATTTTTATCCACACTGGACTACCGTTGTGATTAAGTTGCCTCCAATTTATCATGATATTATGGAGGTCATGACCATTTGATAAGCAAAAGTATAAATCCCTGTTGTTGTTAGTTAGTCAGTTCTAAGACCTCTAACATCTCAACACTATCCTGAGACAAGAAAGTTAATTACAAATAAGAGTTGATTTTAATAAACCAGGTGTTGTGCTTCTGAATAAATAACAGTGAAAAACATGCCTTGGATAAGTTGGTGTTCCATCAATAAACAAGCTCAAAAGTACAGGAAGTATTTTAAAAAATACCAATTCTCAAGAAAAGAAATCAGAAGAATATAGAAGCAAGATCAGGCCGTCCTCCACGCTATAATAAATTCAACCACCAGAATCAGTCCAAAATATTTGATTAAAAATTCAAAACAATTGTCAGTGGTTGCTTCTTTGTTTCCTGAATTTAAAAAAAAAACTGTTTTTGCAAATATGTCGTCTTGTGCGTATATTTCTAGGCTATGCTCTCTGTGGGCCACATGTCCAGGCCTTGAGACATAATCAGGTTAGGCTTTCATATCAATTATATTTTGTAAACAAACTTGGTAATCGGTTATTGTAAGCTAAGCTTCTGCCTGGCACAGTTGTGGCTCTGCAGAACAGGCAGCAAGGTGGCTTCAACGTTGCTGTTTTGCTCTGCTAACAAAGAGCATCCTAACAGAGCTCTCCCAATCTGGTGTCATAACCTGAACCAAATGTCACAATAAATTGTGACATTTGGTGGACCACAAATCGGACATGAGTCAGCAGTGTTGACACGGCAGCCAGGAAAGCCAATGCGATTCTTGGTTGCGTCAACAGAACCATAGTGTCTCTAGATCAAGGGAAGTGGTGTGTGTATGTGTTGTGTCGTTACAGTCGTGACCGACTCTTCGTGACTTCCATGTCCATGGAGTTTTCTTGGCAGGAATACTGGGGTGGTTTGCCAGTTCGTACTCCAGGCGCCTACAGTATCTGGTATTCCCTGGTGGTCGCCCAACCAAGTAGTAACCAGAGATGACCCTGCTTAGCTTCCTAAATCAGGCGAGATGGGACGTGCTTAGGGCATCTAGGCAGCTATAAGGGAAGTGGTAGGGCCACTTTATTCTGCTCTGGTCATACCCCACCTAGAGTACTGTGTCCAGTTCTGTGTGCCTCAATTTAAAAAGGATGTTGACATCCTTGAGCGGGTACAGAGGAGGGCGACCAGGATGGTTGAAGGTCTGGGAGAAATGTCTTGCAAGGAATGGCTTAGGGACCTGGGAATGTTTAGCCTTCCCAAAAGAAGGCTGAGAAGGGATCTGATAGCTATGTTTAAATATTCGAAAGGATGTCATATTGAAGAAGGGACAGGCTTGTTTTCCATGGCTTCAGAGACTAGGATTCAGGGCAATGGTTTCAAACTACAGGAAAAGAGATTCCATTTGAACATTAGGAAGAACTTCATGACAGAGCTGTTTGGCAGTGGAATATGCTGCCGCGGAGGGTGGAGGGGTCTCCGTCTTTGGAGGTTGGCCATCTGTTGGGAATCCTATGATGGGGGTTCCTGCTTGGCAGGGGGTTGGACTGGATGACCCTTGAGGTCTCTTCCACCTCTATGATTCTATGAAATTCAGGGAATGGGATGGCCACTCAGTGGAAACTGATGAAAACGCCTTAGACATGAAGGAAGATAAGAAGTTGAAACTTGTGACAGCAAAACTGCTGGAAGTGGCCTTTTCCCTCCAACCACTTTACACTTCACAACTTCAAAGCCCTGATACAAATGGTGTGAAATATCTAACTTGCTGGCAAATCAATAAACAAACAGGTAGAAGAATCCAAGGCATAGAAGGGGTGAGGAGGCCAGGGGTTACCTGAACCTGCCAGGCTTATGCTGATTGGGTGGAGAGGAAGTTGGAACAGTGTTATTCTTGGCAACATTTCTTCTCTTTTCCCACGTTTTTGGTTAATGTTTCCATTTCCTTCTGCAGTTTCCCTCCAATGCAAAGGAAATCAATGTATGCCAAGTAGGGATGGGCACCTTACGAAAAATGACATGCTGTTTCATTGTCTCACAAGGTTACAAAATGTTATGAAACGAAATGGCAAACAGCGTGTTGTCAAGAAATGAAACAAAACCCCATTTTTGTTTCGGATATGAAATGGTTAGTGGTGAGAAGCCTCTTGGGAACACGAGGTTTATTTTTAAACTGATTGATATGTTTTCCTTCCTTCCCTCCCGTGCCTCAGCTGCTGAGCTAGCTTATCTCTGTGATCTTGATCTGCCTTCAGCTAGCCAGGAGCTGGGCTCTTCCCTTCCCTGCTGGCTCTACCTGGGTCTGCAAGTTGATTTAAAGCTTAAACTGATTGTTTTCATTTCCTGATTGAGTAGGTTTGTGGAGGTTTTTTTTATATTTTCCTCCCTCCATGCTGATCAGCTTTTGAGCTTATCTCTCCGATCTTCTTGATCTGAGGTACAGCAGGTAGCCATTGGGTTTCCTGCTTGTTTACAGAGAGTTATTTGAAAGCCAATTGATTGGAAGGTTTAAGAAGGGTCTTTGATTTAGGGCAGTGGGCTCCCTGTTAACTTAAAAAAAGGAAAGCTCCCCGTTATTTATAGCATTACAAATTATTTCATGATGAAAATTCTTTTATAAAATATATTATTAACAAAACAAAACAAAATGAATACTGACATGAAATGAAATGAAACGCTATATTTCCACATTTCATGCCATCTCTAATGCCAACTCCAGAGCTGGTGTGTATCTGCATTTCCAAGCTTTCTTGACACCCAACTCCAATGCACTGTGGAAACCCGAAAGCAGTCGGTGACAAATATCGGCAGCTCTGTTTTCTTGTTGACGTTGCGATAAGGTGGGCGAGGTGAACTCAACTAAAAGAAATAAGAATTCTGAAATCAAAACATGGTGGCTTAAATCAATGTCTGTACAATGGCTTGAGAGCCAGTGGAGCAGAGCCGGTGAAGGGTAAGGATATGATGCAGAAACATTCCTGTTGAACCTCTGCTCAGCCACGGAAACTCACTGGAGGGCTCCTCTGCGAAAACAGCTTGTTAAGTATCTCCCCTACTTTGGAAAGGCTGCTATAGGTTCTGTGCCATCGAGTCAGGACCCTTTTAGCAAACCTAATATGGCTTTCAAGGTAAGGGATATATGTAAGGAGAGGTTTTACCAGCTCCGTTCCCCTCAAAAGTTTCCATGGAGAAGCGGGGATTCGAACCCTGTTCTCTGGAGACCTAGTCTTTCGCTCAGTCTAGTACACCACACACAAAACCCCTTAGAATTGCCATAAATCAGGTGTGGCTTAACAGCACATTACAAGACCCCTTCTTGGCCTTATTTCTTTCATTAAGGTCATCATCAGATTCTGCAAGGAGGCCTATAGAGGATGGATCTCTGCTCTCTGACCTCTGCATGGCCTTTTGAACCACAGCCTGTCCCCCGTTGTACAGTTGAGCAAATGCCCTGCTCGCCGCACCTTTTTCAGACAATATCCATACCTCATCATCTTACGATTGCGCACTCAAAAAGCCAACTCTGACTCCTTTTACTTGATTGGAATGGCATGGTAGCACATCCACGAGCCTGGTAATTGCCAGAAAGAATTCTTATGGCCACTAGCTAGGCTTTCGTTTGCTAGGAAGATTGCCAGTGAATAGTCTCCTGAATTATTGGTTGATGATTCACCGATGGGCAATGGTGCAACTAGGGTGGGACCCTGAGGCTGAAGTCCAAGTCGTTCCCAAATAGTGGGTAATCAAGAGGCAGCCAATAAGGCCTGCATCCTCACTGGGTTCTTTTTTTTTTATCTTTTCTCTTTCTTCAAAAGAAAAAAATTTTTTCACCCAGTGCATTGTTAGTCTGTGGAACTCCCTGCCACAAGATATGGTGATGGCCTCTGGCCTGGATGCCTCCAAAAGGGGATTGGACAGATTCCTGGAGGAAAAGTCCATCACAGGTTACAAACCATGATGGAGATGTGTAATCTCCAGGCTTAAAACCGGGGTAATTCAAGGGCCAGATGCAGGGGAGTGCTATCAGGAGACAGATATCTAGTCTCATTCGCTTCCAAACGCATCTGGTGGGGCCACTGAGATACAGGAAGCTGGAATAGATGGGCCGTTGGCCTGATCCAGCATGGCTCTTCTTATGTTCTTATGTTCTTATGTTCATTTCAGAAGCACCACAGTAGGATTAATAAATACATAACTGTGTGGGGTTTTGCCCAATAACAGGCTGCTTCAAGAGTATTTGCGGCAGCTAGCATCAAGTCTTTCGTGGTACTTGTTGAGGGACATAGGTTAAACCATGCATGGGTGTGTAGTTGTTGTCCTTCTCTTTACTCACAGAGGTCTGCATGAAAACCTCATTTTCTTCGCATTATCTTGTTTTTTTCCATAGCTGATGAAGTGGCTTCTAAGTAACCCAGTTCTTGGTGTGACCGGGTCCTAGAATTTCTGGCATTCCATCCATTTTAAAAGCGAAAGCAAAGTGTTCTGCTTATATACCGGTCAGTAGTGCTTAAGGCACTCTCTGGGTGGGTGTATGATTTCATTATGCAGGCGATTGCCCCCCCCCCACAATCCCAGCAAGCTGGGGACTCATTTTACCAACCTCAGAAGGATGGGAGGCTGAGTGAACCTTGAGACGGCTACCTGGAATTGAACCCCAGGTTATGAGCACAGTTATAGCTGCAGTATAGCTACCTAGAGGCCCTGAGGACATCTGATCTCACCTGATCCCAGCTGCTAAGCAGGGTCAGGCCTGGCTAGTACTTGGATGGGCAGCCACCAGGGAATACCAGGGGCTGTAGGCGCCTGGAGTAGGAATTGGCAAGTCACTCCAGTATTCCTGCCAAGAAAAACTCAACGGACACGGGTTCATGAAGAGTCAGTCACAACTCTAATGACACAACAACAATAGCACTTGAACCACTGTGCCACAAGTCCCTGAATTTTCTCCTGTTCCTTCAAGATTCACAGACATTCTGCAAAAACTTCCCCTTGGTTTTAATCTGTAAAGGACGGGGTGATGTCTGAAGAGGAGAGGCTTTCATTAAGTGTTGTGTTTAATAATAATAATTAAACTTTATTTTTATGCCACCTTTCTCCCCAAAGGGACCCAAGGCGGCTTACAACAATTCAAAAAGTACAATAAAATCAATACAATGTAAAAACAGCACAACATTCCAGAAGCGTCAATAGAAGCTGTACAAACAACCATAAGATGAGTGACGGTGTGACGGTGTGGCAACTCGGTTGAAATGAATCAAGAGCTGGTTCTGAGTTTTTAAAGTTGGTTTAAAGTGATGTAATTTTTGTGTCGATTGATGCATCCTCTTGGGACAACTTTTATTCTGGTTGTAAGCTGTGTTGTGTAGCAATCAAGGAAGTTATACGTTCATCTTTAAAGCAGATTAGCACCTTGGGTACCTCGTAATGCCAAAAAGTCATTTTCTTTTTCTGTGGATGCCGTTGTCCCTTTCTAGAGAATTGTTTACCTGTATTATGAATCATCTTTTTGTTAAAGTTACTTATTTCAATATTTGGGGTGTGTGTGTGTGTGTGTGTGTGTGTGTGTGTGTGTGTGTGTGTGTGTGTGTGTGTGTGTGTGTGTGTGTGACAAAAGACAGCGAAGCCTGCTTATACTGATACTGAATGCAAGGGGAACAATCCGTTTCTCATGGAAATCTTATTAGGATGATGGGAGGCTGCACATGAATATCGTATTCCACATTAACTTGTGCTTCTCATGCAATAGATCTTGTTTTGGGACCAATCACAGGGTTTGCACTGACCAAATGCCTTAGAGGCAGTAGATTCCACCACCTCCATGTTTTGACTTATAACAGAAGCTTGGAAATATCCTATTGCAAGTAAATGATTCAATTTAATTAGCTGTTGATCATAACCATGTGCTGTCTTGCCAAAAAGTGACTAGTTACTTACTTCTCATTAACAACAACAACAAAAAACCTCCACAAAAGATTACTTTTGAAAAAAGTCTAACTTTCTATTAACTACTTTTGGGGTGAGCCTTTGGAACTTAAAGGCAATCTTCCAAGCTCTGATTACAGTCTTTCCCCCTATAAATCTGTTAGACCAAAGCAATTGACATTTTTAGGACTATACACTATAACTTTTACAAAAAAATCCTTTCTTCTACTCAGGAATTTTTCTGAGCATAAAGTTTTACATTTCTGATTCCTCCCACTCTGTATACACAACGGCCTGCTGGATGCTTGAACCACACAGAAGAAACATAAACCAGGACTCAGCATCACCCTCTTTATGGAATGTTCTTTTTTGGGGGGGGGCAGTGGGATGTTTATATGTGTATGTGTATATACAGTATAAACGTATGCATCTCATCTTCATTTGAAAATTTCATTTCAAAGTGCTTTTTAAGTGCTATCCAGAAAAATTATTGGCTGGGATGTGATCAGGAACATGTGGCAAATGAAGATATGTATTTGTAGCTACATAAATCTGAAATAATTTGATTTCTACCAGAAACATCTAGCATGTGCACCTATTGAGAGAAGCTTGGACCACCTGTATGATGACAATCTTATCTTCAATGGATCATAAGAGCATAACATAAGAACATAAGAAGAGCCATATTGGATCAGGCCAAAGGCCCATCTAGTCCAGCTTTCTGTATCTCACAGTGGCCCCACCAGATGTGTCTGGGAGCGCACAAGACTAGATTTCTGTATCCTGATACCACTCCCCTGCATCTGGCTCTTGAAGTATCCTGGTTTTAAGCCTGGAGATTACACATCTCCATCATGGTTTGTAACCTGTGATGGACTTTTCCTCCAGGAATCTGTCTAATCCCCTTTTGAAGGCATCCAGGCCAGAGGCCATCCCCACCTCCTGTGGCAGGGAGTTGCACTGACTAACAACACGCTGGGTAAAAAAAAATATTTTCTTTTGTCCGTTCTCACTCTCCCAACCCTCAATTTGGGAGGATGTCCCCTAGTTCTGATATTTTGTGAGAGGGGGAAGAGCGTCCCTCTATCCGCTTGACTCATGTCCTGTATTATTTTGTACATCTCAATCATATCCCCCCTCAATCGCCTTTTTTCCAGACTAAAGAGCCCCAAATGTTTCAGCCTTTCCTCATAAGGGAGGTGCCCCAGCCCAGTAATCATTTTTGCCACTGTACTGCACAATCTGAAGGCATTGCCCCTGCATCTCTTCCAACAAAGTTTGGTGCAATAAAGGAGGCAGATCATGCATGGTGCTTTGTCAGTCAGTGCACTTAAAACCAATTGCTACGTGAGGCTGTTGCTTGGTTTGGTGTACAGTCCAACAGGCCCTACAAGATGACGTGGGTGTTCCCGTTGGCCTAACAAAGCTAGTAAGATAGCAGAGCTAGTAAGATAGCATTGTTAGGGCAACTAGCTGATTGCTCTTTTGTTCAACTAATTGGTGTTTAATGGCCCAGGATGGTGGGGGGGGGGGTCATCAGTTGGAGGAGCTGTGTGAGTGACAGTATCCTGCTAACTAGGAGTGTCTTCCTATTTCAAATCAAGGAATCTCCAATGCCTGGAGAAGGTGTTGCTTGCCAAGTACCTGTTAAAGTTGAGTTTCAGAGGCAGTAGCCATGTGAGTCCTTTCAAGAATTGCAGGCAAAAATCAGAGAAAAACAAAACAAAACAAAAGACACAAAACATAAAGTTGAAGAGCCTCTTTGGGGAAAAAGCAACGGCAAACTGAATCCAGATTGATTACATAGGGCTTCAAACCAAGACTTTTTGAGAGTTAAACACTGGAAAGCCCTGGATTGGAATAGATAGATCTGTGAGTTTAGTTTTCCTCACATTTAGTTGTATTTTGATTGTCTGTCTTTCTGTCTGTCTGTCTGTTTGTCTATCTGTCTTCTCAGGTTCTTTCAGTTCTGAATATGAAAATAATAGTGGATTGAGGAAGGCCTTATACACAATGTGCTGACATAAAATCCTCCCCTATCTGTAACGACAGGGCGGTGGGCTCAATACTGCCACGTCAACTTGACATGGATGAAAAGGTATTCTTGATGTGTGCCATGCCACATCAGATCCATGACGACCCTTGTAGATTTTCCAAGAAATGCAGATTTTTTTTTAAGAATGGCTTTACCAGTGCTGCTTCCACCACCACCTGTCGGTTTCAATGGCTGACTCAGGATTTGAACCCAGATCTCCTGAGTCCTTGTCCACTAATGTGTTTGCTACACTACACTGACAACTTCATTGTCGTTTGAAAAGTGCCAGGGACAAGGGCAAGGGTCACCTTGGGAAAATGGAGCCTAACCATGCTGACCAAGGTTGAGCAGTTTTAAAGAAACCCATACCACTGTGTTTGAGTCATGTCACAACAACAGCTGAGACCATGCCAGCAAGTAACAGAAGAGATTGCATGGGATGGGTCCAAGTACAGTACTATGTCCAGCACAAGTGGCTACAGTATCTATTTAAAATGAATGGGTTAGACTTTAATGAGTCACGGGATACACGGTGTGCAAATAAAGAAAACTGCCCAATATATGCTGTGATAAGAAAGATTTTTCTGGATCGTGTTCTGTCGCATATTTGTAGCAGTCACTCATCCAGGCTGGGCGCTGAATTTGAGAAGACTGGTTGTTGCCGTTAATGTTGTCAGCTAAATTTATAGGCTTGATGTAAAATTCTCCTACGCAGATATAGATAAGCTTCTCTTCTGTTAAACCTGTGCAGAATTGGAAGAAAATGTACCCTGGTGTGGAAGTTATTCCAAACTGCTGGGTGCAGTTTGTTCTCAGAGCACCTAAGACTAGTTGCTGTCCAACACAGGATATGGCACAAGATGATCCACCAGCCTGACCCCGTGTGTTACGCAGGTGCATTTGTCATATTGTGTAACATAACAAGGCAGATTTGTGTGATAGGACATATAGTATGGAAACCTAATCCCCCTTTTGATTCATCCATACGCCTGAGCGTTCTCTAAATATTCTCCATGCTCTGGGGTTTTTGCTGTCCCTTGGTCTGGGGGTTTCAAGGGTCAGGCATGCAGTTTATGCTTCTTTCTGCATTGGTGCCCAGACACATGAAGGAGGTGCAAGCATGTAAGAATTTCATGAGTGACAGATGGCCACCCAACATCTGTTTGAAAGCTTTCAGTAAAAGAGGCCACCACCTTCCATGGGTAATCTTTTTTCACTGTCAAATCACCAGGAAGTTTTTCCATGAAATTTAGCCCAAATCCTCTCTCTTGTTATCTGAATCCACTGATTCAGATAGCCCCCTAGTCCCCCAGGCGCTGAGGGTGCTGGGTGTGCAGTGGGTGTGCTCCGGCCATCCCCGGACACACCAGCTCCGCCGCACCATTTATTACATTGATTCAGATACTGCCATCTTAAGCAGCAGGTGGGGGCAAGTTTTTTTCTATTTTCCACGTGAAAGGCCTTCAGATATTTGAAAATGGCTAACATATATCTCTGTCTTCAGTTCCTCTCATTCTTCAGTTATAAACACAAAGTCTGTGTAGCCATGTATGGTAGATTCATAAGAAGGCACAATAGGTAGTCCATCATTCAAGGAAAGCTTGTCTGAAGAGGAAGGTCTTTGTCTGTTTCCGGAAAGACCGCAGAGATGGGGCAGTCCTCAACTCTAGTGGAAGGGAGTTCCAGAGTCTGGGAGCAGCAACAGAGAAGACCCTTTCATGTTTTCCCACAAGGCTTACTTGTGAGGATGGCGGGATGGAGAGAAAGGCCTCTCCTGATGACCTTAACATTTGAGCAGATTCATACTGTGAGATTCAATCTTTAATGTAGCTAAGACCCAGGTCATACAGTGGTTTGTAGGTTAAGGTCAGCATTTGGAATTGTGCATGATAACTGATTGGCAGCCTGTGGAGCTGCTTTAATAGGGATGTAATGTGGTCTCTATAACCTTCCCCAGTCAGCAATCTGGCCGCTTAATTTTGGACCCATTGAAGTCTCCTGATACATTATGTTGTTACAGATACTCTTTAAAGTACTATGTGCACTGATCGCAGAATACAGTTAGTGCATTTGATATATGTGTATGTCAAATGCATGTTGACTTGTTGGTTTTCTTAGTGTAACCCACAAAAAAAACACCAATAATCCCCTCAGAAATAGCCCAAGTTTTGTGTGATGAGTCTACAAGAGGACATTCTTGCATAATGCCTGCAGCAGAAACCCAGTACAGTACACCCAAAACAACAATTTTGGTGGTCTAAAATAAATGGCCATTTTAAAAGAATGGGACTGACAGACTTTAAAGTTATGTGATCAGTGTTTTGTTCCTTTTTTAAAAATTAGTACAGTGAGATCCACTAATAGGAATGAACTACAAGTGAATAACACATGAAATTAAGGAATTCTTAGCGCAGGAATCCATTCTGAGCACCATAACTAAATGGATCTCACAACCCTGACTTCTAATAATCCATTCAGTTTTCTTCATTTCAGCAGTATAATATATGGCAAGGTGTGGGGCATCATTTCTTTGCTGCCATTGTTAAACAAACTTTGCAGATGTATTGAACCTCATGTAAAGGTCTACCAGCAGATATAGATCTACCTGTGGATGGTTCCAAGGTAGAGCACATGCTCTATAATGCACAAATAATATCCCCAGCTCAGACTCTGGCCTCTTTTCCTGAAATGATTAGATAGCAGGAGATGTAGAAAAATGTCTGTTTCCTCAGGACCCTAGAGACCCACAGCCAGTCACAATACTGGGCTTGATGGACGCCATACAATGTGGTAGGAACCAGCATTCTCTTCCATAATTTGGAGACAGGGGGAAAAATCAATACTAATGTGGCTTTTTAAACATCCAGAGGGGAAACAAGAGTCTTTAATATGCATTTTAACTACATAAAAACCATTTGGGAAGGACATAAAGTAGCTTTTGCAATTCCATTGGAATGGGTTACAGTACATTTTGAAAGTAGAAATAACAAAATAGTCTGTTCAAGTAGTCAAACAACTAGCTTTATGAGCAGTTTTTATGCTTTTTTTTTTTCTCATGCCGACACAGTTCATGTCCTCTGTACAAGGATTGTAAACAAACCAAAGCAGGAAGAATGTCAAGTTTTTTACGTTTTTCCATTCACTCATAACTAATAATTCCAGAAACAACTGTGCTCCATTACACTGTGTCGTGGAAGCAAAATGGATTATTGTCCGCCAATCCAAGCTACATAGAATCATAGAATAATGAAGTTGGAAGGGGCCTATAAAGTCACCGACCGAGTCCCACTCTTTGATCAAGGCAGAGGGATCCAAATCAAAGCAGTTCTGATAGATGGTTGTGCAGTATCCTCTTGAATGTGTATGTGAAGATTCTCAGTCGTCCAGGTGAGTTTATCTGGAAGTTGAGTCACGGCAACTGTGGACTTCTTTTTCTTGAGAGATTGAAATGTTTCGCTGCTCATCCAAACAGCTTCGTCAGTCTGAAGAAAGCTAGTTGCGAGTCCTCCACCTTATAGTCCACTTTGATCTCTTGTTACCCAGGTCTGAAAGAGGCTTATAAGATGAACAGTAGCCTGAGTAGGCTCGTTAGGTAGACAATGGTCTCAATGGCCTTCCAGCAAACAACGGCCTAAAGTGTTGAAACCCATAAAGCATCTCTTGACTGCTTCAACCACCACCCAAGGTCATTAGTTCCATTGCCGTACTGCTCTAGCAGAATTACACACACACACACACACACACACACACACACACACACACACACACACACACACACACACACACACACACACACACACAGATATTCAGTCTAAATCCAGTTTCCTCTGGGATTATCAATAAGAGATGCTGCCCCCACTTGAGATTATTGCCATTCAAGTATTTGAAAAGTGCTATTGCATCTCCCCTCTGTTTTTTTTTACCAAGATTATAAATGCTAGGTTATTTCATTCTTCCCTCTCAGGGCTTGGTTTCTAGTCTCCTGATCATCCTTGTTGCCCTCTTTTGAACATGTTTGAGTTTGCCGACATCTTTCTTGAAGTGTGGTGTCCAGAACTGGACCCGATGCTCTAGATGAGGCCTCACTAGTGCTGCAGAGAGGGGAAGTTGTACCTCGAGGGATTCGAAAACTATGCTTATGCCAATGCATCCTAATAAAGCAAATATCCCAAATATTTCTTAGCTTGAAAGAGAGAGCAAAAAGCAGCATTACTTTGGAGAAACAGAGTATTTGAACTGGAGCATCACTGGATGTACCCCTTGGTGCACTGTACCATTTCACAGTGCACGGAGTGTAATCTCACTATAATGCCTTGCCTTCCTATATATTTAATACTCCCCTTTAATTAAAATTGATAAAGCAGTGACTGTTTTATGTTGGTAATTTGACAGGAAAATTGGGGTGGAAATACAAGAGCTTCAAATCTCATAAAAACATGTAGGCTGTGAACTGTCCTTGAGATCAGACAAAGAAGTTAAACCTTTCCGCCTTACATTCCCGACACTGGATGCTGAGAGATAAATTCTGAAGTTGCTGCAAATGATCCTTTGTCCCTAATATCTTGTCTTGCCTGATGTACTGATTTCTTGGCTGTAGATGAACCATCTCAGGTCCGATTTCAATTCTTTCCACTACTCCTGTTTCTGCAATCTTTGTCTTTGCTATGACCCAGTCAGCAGTCTCTGGCCTACTATAAATAAATACACATTGACTGGCGTATTCCATTAGCATACCCCTTGCACACACCTTTGGCTTGCTCTGGGTCAGTGATGGTGAACCCACTCATTTTTTTGCAAAGTGCCAATACAGCAATTTAACCTAAATACAGGTGGCTGTGAAGGGTCAATGTTGGATGCCCATGGAAAGGGCTCCGAGTGTCACCTTTGGCACCCATGCCATAGGTTTGCCAACACTATTCTAGGTAGTACCAGTGTGGTAGAGTGATACAGGAGGTCTCTGGTAAACAGCATTCGAATCCCCACTAGGGACAGTAGAACTGATACCCCTTAAATATCCTACTTACCTCAAAGCCTTATTAGGGTCGCTAACTATATGTTGGCACTGAACACAAATACACATGTTGTAGCAAAGGTTCACCTGTGATGGAACAACTGCACAACTTCAGCTTTCCAACCAATGTAAAATTACCATTGTCTTAGTTTAATTTATATCTTTTGAAGCAAATAAATGTGAAGTCCAAGATGCTTGGCAGTATTCTGGACCTTTCAGAGTACAGTTCTGTAGTTCAGTGTTTTTCAACCTTTTTGGGGCAAAGGCACACTTGTTTCATGAAAAAAATCACGAGGCACACCACCATTAGAAAATGTTAAAAAATTTAACTCTGTGCCTATATCAGTCTCTAAAAGGTTCGCCATTGCTGGTGTAGGGAGAAGCAGGACAGAGGGGCCACAGATTGAGGCAGCCCGCTCTCTAGCACCCAGCTCCCACTTACCTGTGTTGTTTTTTTAAAGACATTTTGCCCTGCATGGACTTCTGTGTCCAGTGGAGACCTGAGAAGGGGCACTGACTCTCCAGGAACACAAATAAGACCCAAAAGCCCATCTTGCTCTCCAAACTGTGGCCAAGGCAGATGCCTTCAGCAAGTCCAGCGACAGGAGGGGAGGAGGATGAAGGAAGGCAGGAAGGAAAGAAGGCATAAAGTGTTCTGCTTGTATACCGCCCCATACCACTTCAAGGAGTCTCTGGGCGGTTTACAGTTTTTAATTACAGTAGGCAGGCTGCTAGACATACACATATGCAGGCTAGAAATGAGCACGTTTCTATGAAGAGGGGAAAGGGTACGAATGGAAAGAGAGAGGTGGGGGGGAAAAGAAAGAAAAGACAGAGAGAGAGAAGAAGGCGACCCAAGACAGAAAGAAAGGGGCAAGACTTCAAGGAACCCATCGCGGGGCCCCTCAGAGATGGCTCTTCCCCTCCCAGACCCTAAAGGCCGTCCGTCCGTCCGTCCAGCCGTGCCAGTAGCCCCCCCCCCCGCCTGCCCGCCTCCTCAGCCCAGGCCCGGCGGAGGCCTCCTCCATCCCCTCCTCCTCGCAGCCCTGCCGCGGTGCTCGTGGGGCAGCTGGGCGCCCCTCCTCCTCTTCCCCTCACCTGGTGGTTTGTTCTGGGCTGGGGCTCCCGGGCCGGCTCGTGTTGGCGGGCGGGCTGTCGGGCGGCTCAGTCCATTGGTAGCTCCCAGGAAAGGGGTGGTGGTGGTCCAGGGTAAAAAAAGGAGGGGGGAGAGGGAAGCAAGCGAGTCGCGGCAGCGGTGGCAGGCACAGGGCAAACACTAAAGAGAATGAGCGGGGCCAGGTCCGGCCGGAGAGGAAGTGACGCCAAGCGCCGCGGGCCTCGGGGGGGGGGAGCCAAGCTTGCCCTTGGACACTATTTATAGCGCCTCCCAGCTGTGGGCCGCCCGCCGGCCCTGGATTGAATTTCTCTAGAATTTTTCAATTTTTCCCACGGCACACCAGGCAACATCTCGCGGCACACTAGTGTGCCACGGAACAGTGGTTGAAAAACACTGTTAGTACCCCATTTTAGGAAGTGACAATCAGAGGTGCTATTCCCATTTACCCCCCACACATACAACCTTTCACCACACCTTCCTCAATGATTGCAGGTTCCTAGCTGATGAGAAAATACCCTACGAGCAAGTCAGGCTACCAGGCACTCTCAAATATCTTAATTCATATATGAGAATATAGATATACAATCATTCCTCAAATACCACTGCTTTTTCTGAGAAGATAGTAAACAAACCCACGTCATTTACTACTTAAAGCAGATATGATCTTTTGGACATACAGAAGGATACTTTGCAGAATGCGGCCGCCAGATTGGTGGTTGGTGCGGGTCGTTTTGAGCACATCACCCCAATTCTGGCTGGCTTGCACTGGTTGCCCGTTGCCACCCGGATAAGGTTCAAGGTACTGGTGTTGGTTTACAAAACCCTCCATGGCTTGGGGCCTGAGTATCTGGCAGAGCGGATCTCCCAAAGGTCAGCATGGACCCGGCCCACCAGAGCATCCTTGGCGTCTTCACTCCGTGTGGCCACCCCGCGAGAAGCCCGTAGGGTTTCTACCCATAATCGGGCCTTCTTGGTGGCTGCCCCCACTGTGTGGAATAAATGTTTATGTGAAATCTGCCAAATTGAGTCCCTCCTAGTCTTTAAAAAAGCATTAAAGACCTGGCATTTTAAGGAGGTATACGGCGATCGGTAATTTGTTGTGTTGTGTTTTCCCTGTTTATCATTTCTCTACCCTTTTTAGTAATTTTAGTTTTTGTTTGTTTGTTTGTTTGCCTCTTGCTGGATTCTTGAACGTATTATGTGTTTATTTGCTTATTTTACTTGTTTATTCTACTGTTTATTTAATTTGCATTGTTGTTTGCTTCTTATTTGCACTTCTGTAAACTGCCCAGAGTCCCTTCTGGGAGACCGGTGCAGTATATAAATGCAATAAATAAATAAATAAATAAATAAATAAATAAATAAATAAATAAATAAATAAATAAATAGGAAACAGAACAAGTTCTTATATCTTAGGCATATTATTTGCCATGGCAAACATAATACACATATCTGAAGGGAAAATGGGTGGTGAATGTGGAAGAGGTAGAAGGTAGGTTCCTTGGATGAGTAACATCAGAAGCTGTCTGGGCCCTTTTAAAAAAAGAACATTTATCCACACAGCAAGATAAAAGATGGAGACGTGCCACAGTGGGAGCCAACCCAGACAACCGTGCCAGCATCCAGAGAGAGAGAGGAGAAGAGGAAGAAAACCCTCTTCTATAAATTTGGTGTGCTTTTAAATCCTTATTGAGTGCCCCCTTCTGGTTGAAGAAGAAAAAGAATGAATAAGAACGTTGATGTTCATATCATTTGTTGTTGGTGGTGGTGTACGAAATTATACAATTCATTGACGCTATTTTTTTCTTTCTGAATAAAAAGGAACCATTCCTTAATTTTGTTCCATACTTCTGAGATTCCCAGCTACTTGAACAGGTCCACGTTTGTTGTGCTATTGTATTTATTTGTTTGGTAATGCTTTATGATCTAGGAGAGAACTGTTAAGTTTAAATGACTGTTATTATTTTTGTTTTGTTGTTTAAGGCAAACCGTGCTTGTATATTTTTGTATATTGTATAATTACCCTGGCTGTATTTTCACTAGTATTTGGCAAATATACAATAAAGGACTACTGAGTTCAGTATGATGTGTTCTTGAGTCAACACCGCATGCAATAAGACATTTCATCCAAAGCTGTCACAAGGAGTAGGGCCTTCTCGGTGGTTGCTCCCCAATTATGGAACCATCTACCCCCTGAAATTCGGCTGGCACCCTCACTTCAAATTTTTAAAAAACTATTGAAGACCTGGTTCTATAGAATGGCATTCCCTGATTCTTTAAACATTTAGTAAGGCACTATTTTTAAACGATTTTATCAAATCTCTTGCCAGTTTTAGTTTCATTTTAGCTTCATTTTAGTTTTTGTTGTTGATTTATGTATATTTTTTTTATTTTGTACATTGTATTTTGGTTTTTAAAATGTATTCCTTTGTTTGTTGTTACATGTTGTAAACCGCCCAGAGTAGCCCTTGGTCTAGATGGGCGGTATAAAAGTCAAATAAATAAATAAAATAAAATATTAACTCTATGCTCAGATTTCCCTCTCCCAGCAAGGGAACTGGTGGATTTTTAAGGTAAGGAGCCTCATCACAATAGAATTCCCACAGCCAGACTACTATGAAAAATTAAAAAATGCAGCTCAAATTGCTTTTCTACTGTTCTGTGCTACTAAGTCACAAACAACAGTAGAACATGGCATATAGCCTTGTTATCATTTAATTTCTTTACTAGAGCAACAAGGGTATATAAAGCATCCTAGATCTCTAGTAAATTACCTTGTTGCTCCTGATCAGAGGGCATGAACAAATGTTCCAAAGTGTTTCTCCACTACAACTCTAATGATTAGTGGCAATTTTTCAATGGTGGCGGGGTGGCAGGGGAGGAAGTGAAATGAAAGCTGTTGTCAAAGCACCTCAAAGGAATAAATCATAAGGAGTGGATGGGTTGCCAATAGAGCTGTTTCTAGCTACAAAAAAACGAATTGATCAAAATTCTGACAAAAACATGCCAACAGATATGGAAATCAAAAAATGGCTCATAGACAAGGCATGGCCATTCATTATACCATTCCAGTAACAGAGAAAGGAGATGCTGAAGTTTACAAGAACTATAGTGTCATTGCTTTAATTTCCCATGCTAACAGAGATTCAGTGTTTTACAACACAGATATTTTCCATATATGGAGAAAAGAAATGCAGGTTGGATTCAGGAAAAGAAGAGGCAATAGAGCTCAAATTGCAAATACATGTTTGCTTCTAGAACACACAGAGCACTTTGGATGAATCCACTTTCTGTTTTATAGAATACAGTCCAGACTTTGACTGTGTGGATCATGAAAACTCACAGGTCCTTCTAAAGGAAAGAGTGTGCCACAATCTTAAGTTTTTCTGATCTATATCCTATATCCTGAACTAGAGGCAACTATTACAATTTTCAACAGAAGATGGAGATATGGGATATTTCCCATTGCCAAGGGTGCCAAATAAGAGTACTACTGTATATATTTGAAAAGACAATGCCACTAGGAAAAAGTTTGTCCTGTTTTCTTGGGAACTTGTCTAGTTCTTAGGCCAGAAAAGGCAATAGGAAGACTGAACATAAGAGGGACTCAGGAAAGGAAAGGAACTCATGGCTTTGCATTTGCAAACCATGAGCAAGACGGTTAAATGACAGGATCTTTTAGAGGTCCATAATTCTTATGGTCACTTAAAAATGGAGGAAGCATACAGCACATTAAAAATGACAGAGTACGTTACCAAATAAAATTGTGTACATTGCACCAGCATGCACTTTGCAACATTTATTTATTTATTTATTTATTTACCACCCATCTTCCGGAGGAACTCTGGGCGGTGAACAAACATCAAGTTGACAAGTAAAATGATAATTATACTAATAACCATAACAAGGAAAAAATAATAATATATAAATAGCCAGCAAGATGGTGGGGGGGTGGAATTAAATTAAATTAAATTAAATTAAATTAAGGGTCGCCAAAAGCCTCATGAAAGAGCCAGGTCTTCAAGGCTTTTTTGAAGGCTGGCAGGGACTGTGCAAAGCGCAACTCACTCGGGAGATGGTTCCAAAGCAGAGGATCAGCCACAGAGAGGGCTCGGTTACGTGTCACAGTTTTCCGAGCCTCCCTGGGCGTGGCCACCCGAAGTGAGAGTGCCCATGACATTCCGGTAGGACGGGCCTCCGTTGACCTCTGGTAGATTCGCTCTGCCAGGTATTCAGGTCCCAAGCCGTATGCATATCAGCTTTAGAAGTCACACTCTTATGTCTGAGTATGTGGACATGTCCACAAAAGCTCACACTGAAATACAGCAATGTTTAAAGTGTCACGGCATTTTTGTCTTTTTTTTCCTTTTTCTTTTGGTTTTGCCTGATAATGCGCTTGAGCTTATTTGCCTTTCTCGTTGATGCAGATTGCTCAGTTTACCCACACTTAATAATAATTACGTGCTCCCAAGTCAGTTCTGACTTATGGCGACCTTTTGTCTGGGTTATCCTGGCAGAGAAGACGCAGCTGTGGTTTACCATTCCTTTGTTCCTGTTGTGCCCTGGGAGTGTGCAGCTTGCCCAGGGATACACAGGTTGGGTCTTCCCCCTGGTGGCACAGTGGGGTATTGAACTCCCAGCCTCTGCCTCCATAGTCAGATATCTAAATCACTGGGCTACCCAGTCAGCTCTACCCATACTTAGTGGGAACTAATACTCACAGCTTGGGACATCCATTTTCTGGTCTACTCGGACATCTCCCATGAGCCAACATCTACCGAGCATCCCTGCATGCCATAAGTTTGCAGATGACACAAAACTTTTCCGTGTGGTAAAAACCAGAAAATATTGTGAAGGGCTCCAGAAGGATCTCTCCAAACTGGGGGAATGGGCTGCAAAATGGCAAATGCGTTTTAATGTAGCCAAATGTAAAGTAATGCATATTGGGGCAAAAAATCCAAACTATCTATCAACTCATGGGCTCTGAGCTATCCGTGATGGATCAGGAAAGAGATCTTGGTGTGTTGGTGGACAGCTCCATGAAGGTGTCTACCCAATGTGTGGCAGCGGTGAAGAAGGCCAATTCCATGCTAGGGATTACTCTGTGGAACTCCCTGCCACAGGATGTGGTGATGGCATCTGGCCTGGATGCCTTCAAAAGGGATTGGACAGATTCCTGGAGGAAAAGTCCATCACAGGTTACAAACCATGATGGAGATGTGTAATATCCAGGCTTAAAACCGGGGTACTTCAAGGGCCAGATGCAGGGGAGTGGTAGCAGGAGACAGATATCTAGTTTCATGCGCTCCGAGACGCATCTGGTGGGGCCATTGTGAGATACAGGAAGCTGGACTAGATGGGCCGTTGGCCTGATCCATCATGGCTCTTCTTAGGTTCTTATGTTCTTATCTCCAATGACCATGCTGGAGTGGGAAACCAGCTTCTGGAAGCTGCATTCTGAAAAAGTATACTCATAGACCAATGTTGACAAACCTGTGGCATGAATGCCAAAGGTGGCGCTTGGAGCCCTTTCTGTGGGCACCTGACATCCCCCCTTCACAGCCACCTGTATTCAAGTTAAATTACTGTATTGGCACTTTGTGGGAAATCAGTGGGTTTTGAATCGTAGTTTGGGCACTCGGTCTCTAAAAGGTTCGCCATCACTGTCATAGACCCTTCTCAATGCATGTAGTCTCAAGGTGTCCTCCCTTGCTGCCGCCTGCTTCATGGATTCTAATGTGCATTTTAGCACAACCCAGCAGTAGATATAACTGCGAGGCCCTTACCACGTATAAATGCTGTGTTAAAACTCCTGTTTTGCTTCCAACCGTGTTGTACATCCCTCTAAAGTTTGCTTCAGTCTCCTGTTGAGTCAGATGTTTGGTGTTGCCCTTGATGTTTTTGCTGGTTTTTATTTCCTTCTTCAGAACTGAAAATAGCATCTGCAAAGTTTACATTGCCCTTTTCCATATACATCACTCGGGTTTTTAAAAAATGGTCTCACGCAAACACTTGAAGACTTAAAGGGCTGCAACTTCAAAGTCAAAAAGACGTTCTACTTCAAAAAATAGTTTTATAATAAATAAACTTGCGAAGAATTGGCAAACATTTAGCTGAGGCGCGTCCTCTGGATTTTGCTGGATCCCAATCCAAGGGAGCTGGCTTTAGCCTGGAGAAAAGAAGAGTGAGGGAAGACAGCACTTTTCAAATAATTAAAAGGCTGTTATATGGAAGAAAAACAGGATCTGTTCTTGGTCAGCCCAGGGTGCAGGACGTGCAACAATGGACTCAAGTGACAGGAAGCCAGATTTCAACTGATGATCTGGAAAAATTTCCTAACTGTTAGAGAAGTTCGACAATGGAAGCAATGACCTTGGGAGGTGGTGAGTGTTTCAACACTTGGCAAATATCCTTTGATTTGTATTCCTGCCTTGAGCAGGGGATTGGACTCAATGGACTTATAGATTTCTTCCAACTTCATTATTCTATGATGTTTTGATCTGGGGAGGTTTAGAAGATACCTGAATTGAACCAAGCTGGGTCAAAGCTGAACCTCCACAGTGAAAGAATATAGAATCCCCACAATCTGTATGAAGAAATTAATACTTCCTCCTTAAAGTTTTTTTTGTATAGAGGAAACACTGGAAGTTAAGAGTGAGGAGAAGGAGTGTAATTTTGCACCTGACAACTTTAGTTTCTAGCCATTCTCAGTAGTTTTATCAGCATTCTTTAATCCCCAGTACTTTTATAATTCTCTGGCTAATAGATAGTACCAGGAGGACTTCCTCTGTATCTTAATTATGGTGGTACTTATGCAGCACTAAAAATGAAGTAATGCATCCCCCGTCAAAAGAGGATCAGAAAGGTCACAGGTATAAAGTGTACATAGTCATAGGATAATTTACAGACATAAAAAAGAAATAACAGTCACAGTTACTGTAATTACATAATTATATAGTACATCTCACCATAGCAGGGGAAATGTGAAGAGGTGACTGTTTAGAGCTCTATTGATGTCAGCAGTAGGTGAACAATCTTGCTCTCTTTTTTCATAGTTCTTTATAATTTAAACTGCAATTGGACCCTGCTATATTTTTCAAGTCATTATTTAGAAATATTACTTTAAAAGCTGACAAATACTGTATGCTTTAGGGCCTTTATACACGACCCCTAAGCTCCGCAGGAAATGGCTGCAAGGTCCGGACCTTACAAGTGTTTTCCCACCAGCTCCGGACTTTGCAGATAATTAAGTGCGACCCCGCCCACCTAAGCGCGACCCAGCTGCACTTTCTTGTACCTGCTTGAGGTGGGTGAAAATCCCCAGGTCTGGATTTAATCTGGTCAGTGCGGGGCTCTCCTGGCTTCTGCTTGTTGTTTTTTTTGCCTCCTGCCCCTTTAAGAGAAGAGGTGGGAGGAAAAAAAGCAAGCAGAAGAGAAACAGAAGAGAAACGGAAGAGAAACGGAGCTCCGGGAAGCTCCTCCAGGTGAGCTGCATTTTTCCCCTCTTTCTCTGGTGGGGAGGAAGGAAGGGCAACGAACCCCTAAGATCTTTGGTCCGAATTTAAGGGACCAGTGGATCTTAGGGGTCGTGTGAAAAGGCCCACAGTTTGTGGTAAACTAACATTTTTGCAAAAAGTGACATTATCTGACATGCAAAAGTTACATTATGTGACTTGCAAATTATTTTTAAATCATTAGAAATCATCAGTGTTTCCCTCAAATGCCACATCCAGACAATATTGGGACCCTTGGGTAGTGGGCGGCATATAAATAGTATAAATAAATAATATATAAGTAAATATTTTAAAATAGGTAACAAATTTGTCATTAGAAATAATAAGTTGTTGTTGACATCATTGATGCAGCAAATGAGCAGAGTTGGCCCTTGTTATGGAAAAAGGCAGCTATGAATGGCGCGTAGCAGCTTTTAACATATTATTTCCAAGAACGGATTTGAAGAGCACATTGTCTTTTATGAAGGAGGGTACCGTTCCAGAGTGTGCTGCTGCCCTTCAGCTCTCCAATCCCAGGGAAATTGTTGATTCAAGTTGGATGTTCTTTGTTGCAGCGAGGGGCAGCGCAAAGCAGCTCCTCCAATGGCCAATGTATGGAGCTAGGATGATTTTCCCAATCCATGTGACATTTATCCTGGAGCCAGGTGTGCAATCTCCTACTCAATGATAAAATCATGACAGGAGAATTGTGGTCATTTCTTCAAATTTTGCTCAAGCCAAACATAAACACTTCCATGTGTTCTCGAAGGCTCTTGCGGCCAGGATCTAATAGCTGTTGTGAGTTTTTTGGGCTGTTTGGGCGTGTTCTGGAATTTTTTTCTTCCTGACGTTTCACCACCCTCTATATCCGGCATCTTCAGAGGGCGAGGAGTTCAGGGAACTAGGAGTTCTCTCTGTGCTCTGTGTTATAGAATGAGAGAACTCCTAGCTCCCCTGGGCTCCTTGCCCTCTGAAGATGCCGGCCATAGAGACTGGTGAAACGTCAGGAAGAAAAACTTCCAGAACATGGCCAAACAGCGCGAAAAACTCACAAAAGCACTAAACGCTTCCCACTCCAGTACAGGGGATGTGTCCACACCTAGTATGACTTACCATTTGGTTACTGCAGTCAAAAGACACATCATTCAAGGCACAGCAAAATGCCAGTATTTCCTGCATTTCATTAAGGGTAATTATCTTCAAGACGGTTGAACTTCACATGGGCATGCTGCAGGTTCACAGCCAGAATGAACAACTGGTTCCAGTTATACCAATATCTTTCAAAAAAAAAACCTACGTAAAAGCCATCCTCCTCTGCTGGCATAACAGGAAATAACCATGATTCTTTTTTAATTGAAAAAGAAAAATACAAGATCAGTGTATCCTGGCTCTTCCAAAATAATCAGTGCTAGGTCTTCACCTCAGCGTTTCCACGCCAATGGGAGGCCATGGTCGTGGTGTAACCATTCTGACTTTACAGGGTTTTGACAAGGCGTGACAGGATACTGGTGTGTCTGGAGAAAACAGAGTGTTCTGGGCTTGCAAGCCGTGCATAAACATTTGTGCTGTCAAAAGGGCAGGCTTTCATTTCAATCTCTCAAAGCACCAGGATAAAATATTTCCTTTGGAATATCTCTCTCACATCATTTCAGTTAGATAAACACACGTGCTGATCCTCCACATCTGGGTGGCCCGTTCCTGGCTTCACTTCGTCTCAAAGCTTTGTTATCAGCGAGCAATCCATGGGACCAAGTGTCAAACCTAGTTATGGACCAGAGACTGTTCTGGTTGCTTTGGTGGATGACCTAACCTGGGAGAATGTCCCTGCCTATTCTGCTGGACCTCTTTATGGCTTTCCGTGACATCCACAATGATATCCTTAAGAACATAAGAACAGCCCTGCTGGATCAGGCCAAAGGCCCATCTAGTCCAGCTTCCTGTATCTCACAGTGGCCCCACCAGATGCGTTTGGGAGCGCATGAGACTAGATATCTGTCTCCTGATACCACTCCTCTGCATCTGGCCCTTGAAGTACCCCAGTTTTAAGCCTGGAGATCACACATCTCCGTCATGATTTGTAACCTGTGATGGACTTTTCCTTCTGAACTGTCTCACTGGGATGAGACTTGGAAGGCACTGTTCTATGGTGGCTCCAGTCCTTCCTGGAGGGGAGAATAAAGAAGATGTTGCTAGCTGACTCCTGTTCAGCATTCTGTTTTGTCCCCTTTGCTATTGAACGTCTACATTTACAACATGAAAACTCTGGGAATGGTCATCTGGAGTTTTGCCAATGTCCTTTTCATCTAAATCCAAGGAAACTGGATTTATGGTATCAGGGTGAATGAACTGAAACTTAATCCAGATAAGAAAAAGGTACTCCTGGTCAGTCAACAGTCAAATCAAGGAACAGGGATAGAGCATGTGATGAATGACATTACACTCTCTCTAGAAACAGAAGTACACAGCTTGGAGTTAGCCTGGGTTTGTCTCTGAACTTGGATGTCCAGGTTTTGGTGTTGGCCAGGAGTGCCTTTACATAGTTAAAACTAGCGCACCAGCTTTGCCCATTCCTGGAAGGTTGGTTCTGGCCAGCATGACCTTACAGCCTGGTGGATTACTTTAGTTCTTTGTAAATGCTGTTGCCTTTGGAAGATGTTCGGACATTTCAGCATTTCACCAAAATGCTGCTCTTAGACTGTTGAGTTGGGCTAGTTACAAGGATCAAATAAATGCCGATCTGGTCTGGGATACAATTCAAAGTCCTGGTTTTAACTTATAAAGCCGTAAATGACTTGGATCCAAGCTGTCTCAAGACTGTCCCTTTTTTTTATGAACCTGCCTGGCTGTTATGATCATCAGTGGAGGCTTCTCTCTCAGACCTACCACCTTCACAGGTGCACTCAGTGAGTACACAGGAGAGAGCCTTCTCTGTTGCTGCTCCCAGACTCTGGAACTCCCTCCCACAGGGGGCCTGCCTTGCCCCATCTTTGCCATCCTTCTGCAAGGAGGCAAAGACCTTTCTGTGAAGGCCTTGGGAGATGAGGCTGAAGTCTCAAACAAATGTATTTTATTTTGTCTTCAGGTCATGCTTCATTATCCATCATTGTCCTGACTTTAAGGGATCTTGAAAGTACACTTTACCCAAATGTCTCTGAAATCTGAATCCCCCTGCCTTGGTCCACTCTTCACGCAAGAAATGGTGCTAGGCCTTATTCTAGGCCTTCTCAACACGTGGTCCACCATTTACTAGACCTCATATTCCTTCCTACCCACATTTCAGCAGTCCAAGAAACTTAGTCAATAGGTACATTGCTCACTACAGGTCTCTACTTTCAGTGAGAATTCATCTCAAGAACTAGATATGGACTTCAATATCCTTGGCCTGGGGGGGGGGGATGGGAGACGTATACCCATTTTCCTCACCTGGTACTCTGTAGCTATGTTTGATTCTGCAGAGAGATTGGTATCAAAATCAAATCAAATTTAAAAATGGTGTTATCTCGCTCTTCCTCGCCCTCTGTCCCAGTCAGTTTAGGAACTGTTGAAAGCAACCATTAAAAAGACAAAGTCAAACAAGCCGTTAACACCTGTGGCCTGCATATATATCCAAAGGAATTTCTGAGAAAGGGAAGTTGGCGGGCTGGTGCAAAGCAAGCCTGGGCTTTGAAGTAATCCAGAACCCCAGGAGACGCCAGGAGGATGCCTGTTGCCCTGCAGGTGGCTTGGTGGGTGTTGCAGCATGGATAGGATTTGGGAGACAGGCTGAATTGGGAGGTAGTCGTCTTGAAGCTGTGTTGTGCATCCATGTCTTGTGCTGTTTGGATGGCTAAGTGATCTGTGTGTGTGTGTGTGTGTGTGTGTGTGTGTGTGTGTGTGTGAGTGAGTGAATGGGTGCAGACACATGGGAGCCATCTTGTCACAACAGTTTTTAAATATCCCAGATATGCCCACCCATGATGGAACTGCTAGCTTTGTCTCAGCTCTGTTGCTACCTTACAATCATGTGCACTCCATCCCATCCGAAGGCGAAAGACCTTGCCTCGCTCCCAACTCGAAAACATTGTCCGTTCAGAACAGTCCAGAGACACATCCACCTCCTTCCGAACCCTCTGCCTAACAAAAAAAAAAAAAGTAAAGGATGTGTCCTGCTCTCATAGCTTTCTGCCAGAAACTGCCCCAGCAATATCAAGATGGTTTGATACTGTGATAAATGGTTATGTTCTTGAGAACCGCTAGAATGGCAGTACCATCGGGTTGCTGAATAAATCAATATGCCTGTTATTTAATTCATGGCACTATTTTGCCACAGCATGGTGAGAATTGTTTTTTCCCCCTCAAGCAGGAAATATTTTGGGCTAACTAGGAAGATAACAAAGTGCATTCGGACATAATAATGTGTCATCTTTAGTTAACAGACAGATGAGGGAAAGAGTAGAACTGCCAGTCAGGCAGTGCTATGATTTTAAACGAGAAGTAACTGAAACATGGGACTCTTGTTACGTCATTACAGTGATGTTCACAAAGTACATGCCTAAACCTGAGGAAACTAATTCCTATAGCATGCTGTGGAGACACGAGCTTCCAAACTGCCAGTGCTCTTATTCAAAGAAACCCTTGGGCAGATTATATCAAAGTCATATAGATTACATACACAACAGACAACAGTAATGGGGTTAATGTGACTCCCCTTCAGCCCTGTCTCATCTGTATTCTGAAAGGGTTTGTAAGACCTCAACCTGTGGAGCTTTCATCTGGAACCTCCTCTATTCCCGAGTGATCTGCTTGTGAAGTTGTGATTGGTGTTGCCATTTCCTGCCCTCTACATCACAACACAGTGCAGCCTGGAGTGGTCAATTGTGTATTTATTCTCCCTAAAGAATATGAGCTGCCTAGATGCCCTAAGCACATCCAATCTTGCCTGATTTTGGAAGCTAAGCAGGGTCGGCCCTGGTTAGTACTTGGATAGGAGACCACCAGGGAAGACCAGGTGCTGTATGCGACTGTAGTGGGAACTGGCAAACCACTCCAGTTTTCCTGCCAAGAAAATTCCATGGACATGGAGTCACAAAGAGTCAGTCACGACTGTAACGAGACAACACAAAGAATATGCACATTTTTAAAGGACTGCCATTTGCACTAAATTGCACACGCATTGTAATTGATGTAATTGAAACTAAAATCCTTTTTTCCCCTTCCCATGGTGGGCAAGTCTGTGGGCAAATGGTTTCATGCCTAATTGTATGGCCAGAATCTAGTTTGTTGCTGTGTCGCATAAAGTTATGCAGGTGTAACTTTGCTGAGCATTATGCCCAGGCAAAGCAGATTGCGCAGTTTCTTTGCACAATCAGTTGGGCAGTTTCTGTTGTGACTGATAGCACAGTATGTCAGCAGAAGCTCTTCATGGATAGCACTTCTGCCTTGTTGCTAAAGAAGCTTCCTTAGGTGTACCATCAAGTTATGCCTGCATAGGTATGCAACAGGATTCCAGCCAATACGCTGTCCAAGTGCTATCCGCTGAGGATCATCACCATAGCTCCTGGACCCAAACATGGAAAGTTCTAGGATCCATCCTTCAACTGCTCTGAGTAGCATTTCCGTGTCATTATATTCATTATTCTTAAATATATCTTCTCAAGCTCTGCCCTGGCTAAAGTATGTGCAGACTTTCACAGATATGTAGACAGAGAAAAACCCACACTGATGTATTGCTATTGAAAAATTAAAATTTATTCCACCATCCCTTGAAATCCCAGCAAACGTTTTACATAATCAACACCCTCTAAATGTGCCTTTGGCAAAACTGTCTATAGAAAAGTTTTTATCCGAAATACTTTGGCTAGTCAATCGCTCAGCTTGCCAGATGTTTTGCCTGGTAGCGCACGTAACCATCTATCCACCTGTCCCAAACTGTCTCTTGATAGAATTGTCCGTGTCAGTTCCAACACAACTGGCAAAAGATCTACAGGAAGACTTGATAATTGTAGGTTAGAGAAAGTAGCTGTGTTTATACAAGATCCCTCTAGTGCTCCATTAGAAAGACTCCTGCAGCTAAAGTAGGACTGAGCCAACAAAGTGAATCAAGGATAAGAGATCTTATATTTGTAAAGCATTCCTGAGTAGTGTTGTGGAAACTGTGTTGTTCTGAACTGGATAGGGAGTAACTCCAGGTGGAAGAAGATTCAAATATTTCCTCTCTTTCTCAATCTGCCTTTCTCAGTCTTTGCTCCAACTTGAAGTTTTCACCTCACTCAGTTGCAGTGGTGGAGATGATGTGGTTCTTGTGCAGTAGTTTTGCAACTGTTCAGAATGGTAGTTCAGTTATGAATCGCATACACAAAAAACATACAGTATTTGGCAAGGCCAAGAAACTGTTCAAGCAAATGACAGCCAATGGGAGGTGGGACAGCCAAGCCTTACACCCAACCGAGCCATGAAACAAACTGGGTGACTTTCAGCCAGTCACTTGCATTTTTGACTTGAACTCACAGGATTGTTGCTGGGTTAAAGAGGGGGGAAACAAAACTGTATATGCCGGCTTGTGACTAGACATGGGCACGACTTGGCGAAATTCTCGTTTCCATTTCCGTTCCTCGTTTCCGTTACGCAACGGAAACGGTAACAACAATTAAGCCGTCAGAACTCAAACTCGAACCGATAAAAGAAAAATTGGGTCTGATTTGTTGTTGTCGTTCATGCCATCGCGGCGATCGCGCGATGCCAAGCGGCACAGAAAAAAAGTTTTTAAAAAAAACCCGATTCCCGGCCAAAAAAGCAGGAGAAAATATGCCTGCCTGAGTGAGGGCACCTACCAGAGGGGTGGTTTCGGGGGGGGGGTTCCCCGGCCTCCCCCCCTCTCCTGTCCTGGGCTGCTCTGGTGGGGGGCATCCTCGTCGTCTCGCTATGCCATCCGGTGCGGGGGGATCCAAAATGGCGACCACAATATTTTTTTTGAAATCGTGGTCCAAAAACCCACCAAAGCACCACACAGAAACATGCGAAAATTAGGTATTTTAACTGCCTGAATTTTTACAGTAGCAGCAGTGGGTTTTTCTTGCAATAAACGTCTGTCTCCAATCCCATTGATTTTATTTTATTTTATTTTTATTTTTATTTTTTTACACCTGCGCAATGATGGGCTGGCCATGGGATGGGACTATGCAAATTTTTGGAGCCATTCCACCAATCGCATGGCCACTTGGCCAGGTTTTGACTGAGACTTCTGGGATGTGCCAGTCGGGCATAAAAAGCCCACTATAACCCTAGCCCTAACCCTAACCCTAACCCTAACCCTAACCCTAACCCTAACCCTAACCCATACGCCAGTACACTGTCCTTCTTAGTGAGTCAGATGCACCCAGAGGTGCAGCCCACTAACTCACCCTAACCTTACCCGTAATAACCCTAAGCCTAGCCCTTGCCCTAACCCCAACCCTAAGCCAGATCTGTACTCGCATTGCACTACACGCAAGTACACTGTCCTTCTTAGTGAGTCAGAGGGCGCCCAGCAGAGGCATTCTTCTCTCACCTCGCTCACAGTCCAAAGTTCCAAAAAACTCCAAACCTGTACGCCAGTATGCTATCCTTCTTAGTGAGCTAGAGGCACCCAAAAGAGAGGTGCCTCTGCCGGTGCCACTTGGCATGCAATGGCTACACGGTCATGTACCCTTCCTTTTCCCTTTGTAGCAGGCCAGAGGAGGCATCCACCCCAGAGAGGTGCCTCCAGGAGCCCGCTACCCTACCCCCCTAAACCAGTACTAATGACAGACGACAAACGAAATGACAAATTTTGAAAAATTTCGCAACAAACGGAAACGAGCCGAAACGGGCCGGCTCCGACACACGACAACTTGAAACGTCATTTTTCCTGGTCGTGCCCATCTCTACTTGTGACCATTGGAATAAAAATCAAATAAAAAATGATACACATCCTTCCTTTCCTATGTGAGTGTAGCCTCACCAATAGAGATGGGCACGAACCGAAAAAATTGCAATTCATTTTGGTTTGGTTTGTTTTAAGGTTGTTCATTTTGTTTCATTTTTAATGAATTTTTTGAAATCCTTGTTTTGTTGGTTCGTTTTGATTTGTTATTTGTTTCTTCTTCTAAAGCGCCAACCGTGCAGCCCCTGGGGCCCGGTCGGTGCTTCGTTTATTTTTTAAAATTATTATTATTTTATTTTTATTGGGGTTTTTTAAAAACTGCTGACCACAGTTGCCTACCAGCTGTAGCGCAGCCGGTCGGCTTCTTTTTTTCCCTGGGCGCCCCCTCCCTGCAGCCAGGAGGACCCACGGACCAGGAAGGACCATCAAGGAGCAGCAGAACCAGGTAGGAGACACCACCGGAAACGATTACCGTTCTTTTAGAGGGGACAGTTCGTTATTCGTTTTGGTACGTAACGAAACGAATAATGAATAACGAAATGAACCAAAAGTTCGTTTAGTGCCCATCTCTACTCACCAACTGATAGGCTCATCAGAATCTTTGGATCACATCTCCACCTGCCCAAGACTCATATCCCAGGAGGGCGTGGCCAGGAGCTCCCTGGCTCTGCTGCATGCCCTCTCCATCCTGGCTGTTATGGTCCATTCACCACTCTGTGGGTCTCTCAACAAGTGAAGAAAGACAGGGACAGAGAAATTAATACTTGCAATTCATTTACCTGCTATGTCTCCTTCACAGTGGATGTGAAGACTCAATCCAAGGGGCGAGGGTTTAGCTGAAGGAAGAAAGGGGTCTACTGAGGGTATTTCCCAAAACCTGGGCTGTTTTTTATTTATTTATTATTTATTAATATTTTTATCCTGCCTTTCTCCTTGGAAAAGGATGCAAGGCGGCTTACAGTAGTGAGGGACAATATATAGCCCAGTACATTTCAAACATATTCAAGTTTAAGGACAAGAAATTGAGAGGTATCTTACAGCATTATATGGAAACATTAAAGCTAAAAAAGAAAGCGAGTAGTTAAAGAAACAAATAAAAATTCCATTATGAGAGATGGAACTAATACATTGAAAACACAGGTACATTTATGAAGTCAGTCAATATAATCATGAAATTTGTAAGCAATATAGATATAAGTTATGAGGGATGGAAACTAAACATTGAAAGCATAGTGTCAATGCAATCATACAAGGAGAGGTATAAACACAAAGTTATAAGTGATTATAAACACAAAGTCTGTGTAGCCATGTATGGTAGATTCATATAAAAGTCACATCATAGGTAGTCCATCATGCAGGGAAAGCTTGCCTGAAGAGAAAGGTCTTTGCCTGTTTCTGGAAAGACAGCAGAGATGGGGCAGTCCTGGCCTCCAGTGGGAGTGAGTTCCAGAGACTGAGTGCAGCAGCTGAAAAGACCCTTTCATGTGTTCCCATGAGATGTACCTGTGAGGATAGCAGGATGGAGAGAAAGGCCTCTCCTGATGACCTTAGCACCCGAGCTGGTCCATACTGTGAGATTCGATCTTTGAGGTAGCTAGGACCCAGGTTTCAGAGTAAGCTCCTATACCTCATAAATTAGAAGGGAAACTAGAACAATTAATTCTGGTTTGTGCAGCCTTTCATGTCTTTCAACGAGCAGCAAAAGTGGCATCGCCCTTCAACCCTTCAGATGCCTATCCATCACAAGATTCTTACTTTGGTGAGAAATGGTCACCAGGACATTTTGTTGACTGAGGTGGAATACCCCATTCTAAGAAAGATTACTCATGTTGGCTGTCTCACAAGGTGGCAGGAATTAAGAGTAAAAATTTAAAACTTAACTGGCAACTCCTATAAACTGGTTCCCAGAAACATCAGGTAGATAGACTGTCTCACTCAATCTATCATTGGAATTAACCTTACAGTATCTTTCTCCTTTTACCTCATGGTATATTCATGTGTGTGTGATTTAACTTTTTGCATTATTATTATTATTAGAGACGGGCACGACTTAGCGGTATTCCCGTTTCCGTTTCCGTTACTCGGTTCCGTTACTCTACGGAAACGGTAATGGGAATCACTCCCCCAGACTTCGAGCTCGAACCGACGAACGAACAATTTTGGTCTGATTTGTCGTGCTCGTTCCTTGCATCGCGCGATCGCGTGATGCCACACGCGGCACAGAAAAAAAGTTTTTAAAAGTTAAAAAAACCCGGTTCCCGGCCAAAAAGCAGGCGGAAAAATGCCTGCCGTGCCTCAGGGCGCCTACCATAGGGGTTGTTTCTGGAGGTCCCCGGCCTCCCCCCCATCCCCCATCCTGGGCTGCTCTGGTGGGACTCGCCACAGGCTCGCAGCCAGCAAAAAGCCCAGTCTCGCCGCCAGCCGCCGCAATTAAAGCGCAAGCAAGCGGCACGGACGGCACAGGAAAAAACTTTTAAACTCTCCCCCCACCCATTCCCGGGCCAAAAAAGCAGGCGGAAAAATGCCTGCTTGACTAAGGGCTCAGGGCACCTACCGGAGGGGTGGTTTCTGGAGGGGGGTCCCGCCTCCCCCCCGTCCTGGGCAGCCGGACTTGAGTCGCCATTTCGCCATGCCATGCGGTGCGGGCGGGGGATCCAAAATGGGGCGGCAAACGCAATATTGTTTTTGAAATCGTGGTCCAAAAACACACAAGCACAACAGAAACACGCGGAAATTTATAAACTGCCAGATTTTTCACAGTAGCAGTGGGTTTTTTCTTGCAACAAAATGTCTCTCCTCTCCTCCTCTGTCCTCCATTGATTTTATTTTATTTTATTTTATTTACACCTGCGCAATGATGGGCTGGCCGAGTGGCCAGTCATGTGGGAGTGGACGACCATGCAAATTTTGGGAGCCATCCCACCAGTTGCATGGCCACTTGGCCATGGAGACTTCTGGGATGTGCCAAAAAGCCCCCTAAAACCTGCCCTAGCCCTAACCCTAACCCTTGACTCCGTACCCATACGTCACAGACTGTCTTCTTAGTGGGTCAGAGAGGCACCCAGAGGTGCAACCCACTAGCCCACCGTAACCTTACCTGTCACTAGCCTAACCCTAGCCCTTGCACTAAGCCACCTTAAAGCCAGATCTACTTGCTTGCATTGCACTACACGCAGCAAGTACAATTCCCTTCTGTGTGAGACATGGTGGTGCGAGAGCCTTAGTTAGGCATCTCACTATGGCTCTGGGTTCAGTGCTATCCACTAGTCTTCACATTCACTCTCTGCACATTATGTTATGCAATATCCATATGGCTATTGCATAGCATTTTGCAGCAGCAGCAGGTGAGGAAGGGAGACCCCCATGTTGAGGGGTCTCTTGGAGCCTGCTTCCCCTTCCTAGTGGGTGAGGATAGGAGGCACCCACGGGTGCCTCCAGGAGCCCACTTTCCCTTTATAGCAGGCCAGAGGAGGCACCCACCCCACAGAGGTGCCTCCAGGAGCCGCCCCCCCCAAAAAAAACCAGTACTAACAAAAACGAAAAAATGAAAAAACGAACCGACTAATTTTTGCGAATTTTCACGAAAACCGGAAACGACCCGAAACGGGACCAGCCCGACTAACGACAACTCGAAAAATTTTTTTTTCAAGTCGTGCCCATCTCTAATTATTATGCCTTGAACTTCTTTCCAGGATTCCTAGTTCTTTCTTCAGATCCTTCCACAAGTTTTTCTCTGAATCTTTTGGCAACCGGTACTCAGATCCCAATCAAAACCCAGCCATAGACAAGTTAACAGCTGTAATTATTACCGTAAACATTTCAGTTTAGTCGTGTGAATCTATCCTGCGACTAGAGATGGGCACGACTTAGCGGTATTCCCGTTTCCGTTTCCGTTACTCGGTTCCGTTACTCTACGGAAACGGTAACGGGAATTACTCCGCCAGACTTCGAGCTCGAACCGACGAACGAACAATTTTGGTCTGATTTGTCGTGCTCGTTCCTTGCATCGCGCGATTGCGCGATGCCACGCGGCACAGAAAAAAGTTTTTAAAAGTTAAAAAAACCCGGTTCCCGGCCAAAAAGCAGGCGGAAAAATGCCTGCCATGCCTCAGGGCACCTACCAGAGGGGTTGTTTCTGGAGGTCCCCGGCCTCCCCCCCCCCATCCCCCGTCCTGGGCTGCTCTGGTGGGATTCGCCGCAGGCTCACAGCCAGCAAAAAGCCCAGTCTCGCCGCCAGCCACCGCAATTAAAGCGCAAGCAAGCGGCACGGACGGCACAGGAAAAAACTTTTAAACTCTCCCCCCACCCATTCCCGGGCCAAAAAAGCAGGCGGAAAAATGCCTGCTTGACTAAGGGCGCAGGGCACCTACCGGAGGGGTGGTTTCTGGAGGGGGGGGGTCCCGCCTCCCCCCCATCCTGGGAAGCCGGACTCGCCATGCCATGCGGTGCGGGCGGGGGATCCAAAATGGGGCGGCGAATGCAATATTGTTTTTGAAATCGTGGTCCAAAAACACACAAGCACAACAGAAACATGCGAAAATTTATAAACTGCCAGATTTTTCACAGTAGCAGTGGTTTTTTTCTTGCAACAAAATGTCTCTCCTCTCCTCCTCTGTCCTCCATTGATTTTATTTTATTTTATTTTATTTACACCTGCGCAATGATGGGCTGGCCGAGTGGCCAGCCATGTGGGAGTGGACGACCATGCAAATTTTTGGAGCCATCCCACCAATCGCATGGCCACTTGGCCATGGAGACTTCTGGGATGTGCCAAAAAGCCCCCTAAAACCTGCCCTAGCCCCCTAACCCTAACCCTAATCCTTGACTCCTTACCCATACGTCACAGACTGTCTTCTTAGTGGGTCAGAGAGGCACCCAGAGGTGCAACCCACTAGCCCACCGTAACCTTACCCGTCACTAGCCTAACCCTAGCCCTTGCACTAACCCACCTTAACCCTAAGCCAGATCTACTTGCATTGCACTACACGCAAGTACGATTCCCTTCTTTGTGAGACATGGCGGTGCGAGAGCCTTAGGCATCACCCTATGGCTCTGGGTTCACTCACTGGTCTCACTGTCTGCAACTGGTATGCATATCCATATGGCTATGCATGCCATTTTGCAGCAGCAGGTGAGGAGGGGAGACCCCCATGTTGAGGGGTCTCTTGGAGCCTGCTTCCCCTTCCTAGTGGGTGAGGATAGGAGGCACCCACGGGTGCCTCCAGGAGCCCGCTTTCCCTTTATAGCGGGCCAGAGGAGGCACCCACCCCACAGAGGTGCCTCCAGGAGCCCGCTACCCCCCAAAAAAACCCAGTACTAACGAAAACGAAAAAAACGAAGAAAACGAACCGACTAATTTTTGCGAATTTTCGCGAAAAACGGAAACGGCCCGAAACGGAACCGGCCCGACTAACGACAACTCGAAAAAAAAAATTTCAAGTCCTTCCCATCTCTACCTGCAACTTCTAACCATGGGAATAGTAAAAGATGTGATAGCAGGAGATCATAGTACAGTAAGGGGCATACTACTAGAAATAGAAAAACAGATACAAACATCTGTAAGACTACAAGAGGTGGACACCAACAGCCACACCGGTAGTTTGTGCCAATTTACTTTTCATCCAAGCAGGTGTTCAGCAACTGGCAGCCCCGCCTCCTCCGTTGAGCACCCACTGAGAGGCAGCACCCAGAGGAGGTGGGACAGGGAAGCAGGAGGCGTTGCCTCTGAGTGGCTGCCTGCCAAACACCTGTTTGGCCAAAACACGAATCAGCAAACGGGTGGTTTGTGCCCAACGGTACACACTGCCTTGAGCAATATCTCCTCATCATTTACATGCCAGCATGTACTGTTCAATAACCATAACTCGATTAAACTTGCTTTCTCCCTTTCCGCCTCAAGTTTCCTTGTAATGACCTCTCAACTGAAACTGGCACCTTGTCCTTGATCTTCAAGAACCTGAGTCCATTTTTGTTGCTTCAAGGCTAACCGGGATTTGATGGCCCAGCACAACATTGGTTTTGGCAGACCCCCGTTCGGCACGTACAATGGTGGGACCTGATCGTTCATACTTGCTTCATACTTGCCCAGGTCCTCTTTGGGAGTGTTCCCTTAGCAAGTCAGAGCGTCGTTAAAAAAAATAAATCTCTGTGTGAACCAAGCAGGGAGAAAAATCCAGATAATGCATTTCAGTGGAGGAAAAGGTCAACCATGCATCCGGTGATGGTGAACTTTCAGCACTCCAGATGTTTTGGACCACAACTCCCAGAATTGTGTGCCTAGATTGCCAATTGACTGTGGGAGTTGTGGTCCAAAACATCTGGCGTATCGAAAGTTCACCATCACTGCATTAGACTATCTAGAAGCCACCTGGTGGCTAAACCAGGTAAGACTGGGACCAATCCATTTTCGTTGTGCTCTCTGTCTGGAAAAACTGACCCAGTCATTTGGTAAAGTAGGAAGAGAGGGGAGAAACAGTAAACCGCATGTATACTTTCAACAGACTAGCTAGCAAATCAACAACTAGTAGATGTATAAGCATACATTTGCACACCCCGTGTCATTTAGAAAACACTGCACTACAGTAATTGGAGGGCAGCTATTATCTCAGAGGGCTTCAACCACGTATGTTAATGGTGAATGCCATTTAACTATTCCTCCTTGCCTTTCTCTTCTCCTACCTTCCTCTCCATGATGTTCACATTGTCATCTAACCAGCATACTACGTATCGTAGTAGAGGGGAGGACACTAGAAGAGCCCCAGACAGACCTACTGTGCTTTTTATCTGTTTAAATATGTAGCCAATCATGATTCAGACAAAGAAATTAGAACTTTTAAAACTTCACCTCCAAGAATCTCCAACCAGAGAGTTCCAACTAGCCGTGGTATTCTAGAAGATGCAGTTCAGACATGTCATTTCCCTAATCTCCTTTAAAGAACCTAATTCAGATTTTTTTAAACTACTGTTTTTGTTTTTTAAGTTGTTGCTAATTATGAGTCAGAACTATTTGCTTGTCTTTGAAATTAATAGACAGAGTTCTATCGTTAGATCTTAATTTGCTTTCTGCCACGTTGACTTCTCTTTTCACATGAAGGAATTAAAGATGCTGAATATGGACGCCCATCTTTAGTCAGCACTGCCATGATCCATATGATGTCTATAACGTGCATTTTAAAATACCATGCATTGTACTCACAATGTCTACAGATTACACTAGAGTTCTGGTCAGACTGGAGAGATAAACGCAAAACCCAGCAACAAATGGCAATGTACCTCTGATGTTGTACTCAACAGAATCCCACTAGAAACTGTTGGGTTCCCAGGGAGGCCAGAAAGTCATCCCATTGGAAATAAGTGTGCAAAAGGGGAAGTGAATAGTTTCCAGCATAACTGACAAAAAAGACAACTGTACATAAAATAACCTGGTACACACATGGGGAAAAGGTAGGATTTTGGCTCTGGCTTTTTTTAAATAAGAGGGAGGAACTCAAGCAGCAAAATGCTATCTTTGATGTGTTACTTTATTAGTTTAAAGCAGTGGTGTCCAAACTTCAGCACTACAGATGTTTTGGACTACAATTCCCATAGTCACTTGTCATTGGCAATACCGGCTTGGGATTCTGGGAGTTGTGGTCCAAAACATCGGTCATGCTGAAGTTTGGACATCGCTGGTTTAAAGGAACCCTTTCCCTCCACTTTGAATGCTTCTAGAAAGATTTTATCATACCACATGCTAGTTTGTGTCAAAAAGAAATAGAGGGAGGGAGGCTGATGCAGCTAACGTAGTCTTTCCACATTTAGGTACTTTATTGTTATTTCTCCTGTCTCATATTCTGCTAACTGAAAGGAATAATCAAAATATCCTTAATAACTCCCATAGGTGTTCCACTTTTGTATTTGTCTTTTGCTATGGCTACACGGATCCTCAAATTGTTTTGCTCTCATATGTGTGAATCATAGCAGATCCACCTGTATCCCTGTGGAGTTATCCCACCGTAAGCGTACAGTAGGGCCTTGATCATGTGTCCCAAAATGTCACTTGGAAGTGACCTCTCAGTGCTGTTTCCCCCTGTGAATAAGGCATTGGGCCCACCTGGCAGAAAGAGGGGATAGAAAATACCTCTCCTACTGATCTCTCTCACCTGCCCTAGGGGAATACTGACCTGGTATTGCACAAAAAGAGTTAGCAATGAGATGTCTGTTATAAAAGAAGTACTGTATAGTACCGTATGTCTGTGAAGATTCTCAGTCATCCAGGTTCGTTTAACTGGGAGTTGAGTCATGGCTACTGGACTTCTTTTTTTTTGAGAGATAGAAACATTTCGCTGTTCATCCAAACAGCTTCATCGGTCTGAATACAGCTAGTGCAAGAGACCTTCTTATAGTCAGCTTGACCTCTTGTCCCCTGGTCTGATTGGCTCTTAAGATGTACCGTACAGTGGAACCTTGACTTACATACTGCTTGACTTGCATCATATTTGACTTGCATCAAGAAGGGGCCTGTTTGACTTGAGTCGCAGGCTTTGACTTACATCTCGGAGCCCTTTCCAAAGGCACTGGAATCGGACGGCAGCCTTCAACCCAGCATCGCGCTAACCACCTCCAAACTGCTCCTGCCTTCTTCCTCTCCTCTGGCAGCAGCAGCAGCAGCGGCTTCGGCGAGGCCAGCTCAGAGCACCTGGAGCTGGTCCTCGGCCTCACCGAAGCCGCCGCTGCCACCGGAGGAGAAGAAGGGCCGGAAGCTCAGGGCTGGCCTCCCTGGTCTTGTAAAAACTCTGGCTGCAGAAGTCTGGTCCACAATGGAAGCAACGTTTTAGTTGGGGAGTTGTAGAGTTGTGGGACTCTAATGGTAAGCATAGGGTTGTTCAGGACTTTGAACGTCAGGTTAAAAATCAGTAAAACTTAAATGTTAGACATTGTTGCTCTGAACATTTAAAAAGTGGAGGAATAATAACTTGTGGACTATAATTCCACTGCCTTCCCCTCTCTTTGTAGAGACATTTCATTTACATCCCCAGAAGGAATCTCCTATCCCAGTCAAATTTGTGTTAAATTGCTGTTTTCGGGGGTCTTTTTCATCATCTGTGAATAAGGGATTAATCCACTTTCCCATTACTTTCTAGGGAAATACACCTTCCTACTGACTTGACTTAAGTCATGTTTGACTTAAGTCTAGACCACTGGAACGGATTAATGACATAAGTCAAGGTTCCACTGTATAGTATTTAACAGAACTACATACACATTCAAGTTGTGGAACATAGTGGATCATAGTACAGCAACCCCATCAAACTTTCAATGAAAATCTGAGGCTGCAGTTCTGTGCATTTAATTTAAATTAATAGCAATAAAATCAGTATCAGTCAATTGGGAGTCGAGAGCATCACGAAACACACTGTCTCTCATGGTACTTCCTTCATCCACATGAGCAGCCCTGTCTTCCTGTGGACATTATCAAGGTGGCAGCCCTTTCCACAGCCAGCAAAGTGTGGAAATTACCTCTGATCACATTTATAATACTCTCTTAGAACGGCAGAGTCCAGCCCATCAAGGAGGCATAGTCGGGAATCGAACTCCCAGCCTCTGGCCCCACAGCCAGAGACCTAAACCACTGAGCTATCCCGGCAGTTCTTCACTGCATTTATACAATGCAGTTTGTGCCAATGAGTGCTTCCTTGGGAAATTACCGAGACTGCTTGGATGAACATTGAACTATGCCAAAGCCGAGGAGAAAGTAATTGTGCAAATGTAGGCAAGGTGTGGGCTCACATATTCAAAATCCATTTACTTCTGGTTGCTTCTAGCTTCCAGTGTTGGACTATTGCTCAGTGGTACTCAGTGTTGGGCTGTTACTGAGTGGTACCCAGAGATAGGATGCCAAAAATAAATGGAGTTCATTTTTATTTTTATTTTTTTATTTTTTGCAATTTATTTGTAGTTTTCAAACAAAAAAGTTATAAAGCAAAAAAGGGGGGAAATTTGGAACAATTCTAATCTTCTCAAACAAAATTTGCATCTCATCATAACATTATATGATCCTTAACTATTTCAATTACTCATACATTAAACAGGAAACTTAATTTGACTTATAATATTGATCTAAAAATTTGTAGAAATCATGCCATTTTTCTTTGAAATCTTCATAATGTCCATCTGGTTTCATTAATGCTGAGATATTGTCCATTTCTGCGCACTTGTCCGGAACCTTGTTTTTCTTCCATAGTTGTGCATACATTTCATTGTTACATAGATGCACGTCCTTCCACAGCAGACAGGGCACTGTTCAGATGTTTCTTATGGGTTTTAGACCTCACTTCCCCAGATGCATGAGGTAACAATGATTATCCTCAGGTAGTAGATGACCCCCCTAACTACCTATCTATCTATCTACTTACCTCACCATCTATTGGTCTATACACAGAAACACATACACACACAAATGAACATACGTAGACAGAAGTCTCTGAGATAGTGCGGAAAGTTGCGTCAATATTGTGGTGAAGAAAGGAGGTTTTCACCTGTGGTTGAACTTTCCCTCTAAAAAAGGCTGCTCAAACTTTGACCTCTCCACCCATGTCCTAAAACAAAAATTGCACAACTTCCTCAAAAGGACATGCCTGAGAATGAGCTGTTACTACATTATGGCATTCCAAAATCAACGGACGGAACAGAAGACTTGCTCCCTTGAGTCAATATACAAAAAGCACAGATCAAGTTGCTGGTCTCCAAGCCAGTGATGATTTGATGGGTGGGGGGGGGGGTCCCATGTATGTACTTGGACTGCTATCTGAGAGATATTTCAAACAAACCATATGGCAACTATTACTCACTGGCTGCCAGGTCCAAGGGCTTAAACAGGCCCATGGAAGAAAGTCTGCTGATCTCCTTGATCAAAGAGCAAGGGGACGTGGCAGAGAAAGGATCCTTATAACACGGTTCTCTGTTATGGTTCACTTGAATTATAGCTCCACAAGGATTCATATGAGAGGGGCATGGCAGCTCAGTGGGCTAGAGCGCTGAAACTGTCAGCTGCAAAATCGGCAGCTCGGCGGTTCGAATCCCCGGTGCCACACAGCAGAGTGAGCTCCCACTGTTAACCCCAACTCCTGCTAACATAGCAGTTTGAAAGCATGTAAATGCAAGTAAATAAATAGGTACCGCCATAAAAAGCTGGAAGGTAACCAGTTTTCCGTGCGCAGAAATGCGTTCGGCCATGCTGGCCACATGGCCACGGACTTGCACAACACTAGCTCTTTGTCTTAGAAATGGAGATGAGCTCCACTCCTAGAGTCAGACACAACTAGCATGCATGTGCAGGGGGAAACCTTTACCTTTTACCTTTTTAAAGGATTCATATAGTCCCAGTGTCCCAGAAGTAGCTATTCCCAGCGTCAAGTACAGTATAGGCAGTTAGTGTCTCACCCACATGGTTCTTGACAAAAGTGCAATGGAAAATCTTAGTGTCTCTTAACAAATTTCAGAATGTCAGATTTTTCCCTCTGTTGTGGCACAGCTAACACAGTTTAGGTCTCCAGCACATTTCTGGACAACCCACAGTTGCCAGTGGAAGGCTTTCAGTCCTATCCTAATCTCTCAGACAGTTGTCTTCAATTTGGTTCCTTCTGCCACTTGGTTTTAGCAATATCATTTCTCTAAAATCTTCAAAATGAAAATCAGATCCAGGTTCTGCCTCAGTCAGCATCATGTATGCAGATCTACAAATTGGATGCATTCCTTCTTTTCTAGAATCTATTTGGACTTTTAAAATCTTCACTTCATTCTAGTTTTGTCTATTACAGTGGACTGTGGTTTCTTTGCAGCCGATTTGGTTCCTTTTTAAGAAAAGTTATCTATTTAATTTTTTTTGAACAAGAAGCTGAATGAAAAACTGAGTAGGCTTATTTATTCATTTCATGCATGGCCTGCTTTACAGAATGAGGAAATTATTACTGTACACCCAAATCCAATCGCTAGTTGCAACTAGACTAGTCCTCTTGAAACTTGCACAAGTGTCACCACTGAGCAAGTGATGCTTTCTTCAGAGTGGTGTTCTTTCAAAAGCCAAGGCGAAACTTACCGTTCAGTAATTGATCTAGTCTAGTTGAAACTGTAGTCGCTCTTACTGCTACCCACAGTAAAATACAGGTGAGGCTTAGTAGGTGTACTGCAACAAATCCATGTTTGCCAAAAGAAATCATTACAGCCTAGTGTGGATTTGAAACAGGATCACCTCCACCATGTTTTCTTTTCTTTTTTTCTTCACATACAGCTTTTTGTTTCTTCCTAAGGCTGCTATCTCACCTGGGGAAGATCCTGATCTTCTGAAGGTCCGGCTTTTCCTCTTCCTCTGATCACGTGACATAAGATGTGGGATAGCAGTTGCCACGAGGAAGGAAGTAAAAAAAAGCTAGGTGAGCAGCAATGGCCGGGGGGGGGATAAAAAGGCAAAAAAGAAAAAAGCACCAGACCAGCCAGAGGACCAGCTGGCTGGTGCTGGGGGGGGGCTAAAAAAAACAGCGCCAATGGGCCAGCTGGTTGGCGCTAGGCGGTGGGAGGAATTTACATTTTTTTAAAGCGCCAGACCAGCTAGAGGACCAACTGGCTGGCACTATAGGGGGGGAGTTAAAAAAAACAAAAAACAGCACTGACCGGCCCCAGGAACAGCCAGTTGGCTCTACGAGAATAGAAAAGAAACCCAGATCATCTACGTGCTCCCACGACGTCTGCCTCTTTAAAAGGTGGGTTTTTAAGTGAGGCAAAAAATCCCTACTTCTCCAGTAGGTCTTGGAAACCTCGCTTAAGGGGGTGTTACCAGGGTTTCTTTTTCTTTTTCTTTTTCTTTTTCTTTTTCAAAAAGCCCAGTGGCTGTGGGGACGACATTTTTGGACACGGTTTATCTTCAACATTGATCTGCATTTAAAGGGATGTTAGAGGAAGAAGAAGTTGTTTTCAAAATGAAAGCTACAGTTCTCGGGATCCCAAGTCCTGCACCGGATACCATTTATAGCACAGTCTTGTTTTACTTCTGACGTGTGATTAGTTCACCTCAATCGACATCCTTTTGCTGATTGTTTTGGAAACTTCGTTTCCCATCAGCTAATTCACGGTGGCAGGCAAGACCAGTCTGCTGTGTAATTTAAGATCTGTTTTGCCTAATGTACCCTGATAACATTCTCTTCAGTCAGGAGCCTGTGGCCAACGCAGCCCTCTCATCGGCCTGGAGAACAAACAGGTTCTTTCTCCAGAGTTGTGTTTTCCTTTCAAAGGCCAAGGCGAAATGGTGCTTATTGAATATGCTTTCCTAGTCTTCGGGTATGTCATCTTGATGATACAGTTACCAAGTCAACAGGGTATTAAAATCTTCATAAAACAGACACGAGGAGAAAGAAAGCACTGGGAAATGCCAGCTCATGCAAATATTGAGTGTAAATATAAAGAACAGGGAAAACCTGGACCTTTTCAGCTGTGGACACTTGCCAAAGATATGGTTGAAATGTCGGCAAATGGGAAGAGAGAGCCAAATGTGTTTTTTTGCTGAAATCACTCCTTATAATTTAAAGCAAAAATACTTGGTGCTTGCAGTACAAGTCCAGATAAAATCCTCACAGCTGTTTCCATGTTCCTTTTACTAGAGGTGAAGAAGGAGGCAGTGTCCCTCCCTATTATAAAGCAAAGCGTTCTGCTTATATGCTGCCCCATACCACTTCAAGTAGTCTCTGGGTGTTTTACAGTTTTAATTACAGCAATGCAGGCTACACATTGCCCACCCAGCAAGCTGGGTACTCATTTTACCGACCTCGGAAGGGTGGAAGGCTGAGTTAGCCAGGAGCCTGCTACCTGGGATTGAACCCCAGGTCGTGAGCACAGTTTTTCCTGCAGTACAGGGATTTAACCACTGCACCACGGGGCTCTTCACAATCCATGTTTGCAAGATTCTTTGCTACCCAAGCAGCTTTGGAGTGGGGTGGGGAGCCTTGTGGTATTTTAACAACTAAGCAATGGATTTTGGATTTTATGCTTTTGTGGCCCATACTCCACTGTGCCAAATGCAAGAAGCAGCCACTGAAGAGGGAAAGCATACATACACCAAGAGCACATGAGAGCGAGAGGAGGATGCCGTTGTTCTAGACCAGTGGTAACTCACATGTTCTTGGACTGCAACACCCAGAAGCCTTCACCACCATTTCTGCTGGCCAGGGTTTCTGAGAGTTGCAACCCAAGAATGCTTTGGGTTACCTAAGGTTGGGAACCACTGCGTTAGAATCATTTCCAAACTTACGTCCCCAGATGTTCCTGGAGTAAAACTCCCAGAAGTCTTCACCACTAGCAGTACTGGCCAGGATTTCTAAGGGTTATTATCCAAGAACATAGGAGGACCCAAGGTTGGGAACCACTGATGTAGAACATGGTCATAAGAACATAAGAACATAAGAAGAGCCCTGCTGGATCAGGCCAAAGGCTCATCTAATCCAGCTTCCTGTATCTCACAGTGGCCCCACCAGATGCCTCCGGGAGCGCATGAGACAAGATATCTATCTCCTGCTACCACTCCCCTGCATCTGGCCCTTGAAGTACCCTGGTTTTAAGCCTGGGGATTACACATCTTCATCATGGCTTGCAGCCTGTGATGGACCTCCAGGAATCTGTCCAATCCCCTTTTGAAGGCATCCAGGCTAGATGCCATCACCACATCTTGTGGCAGGGAGTTCCACAGACTAACAACACACTGGGTAAAAAAATATTTTATTTGGTCTGTTCTCACTCTCCCAATGCACAGTTTGAGTGGATGTCCCCTAGTTTTTGTGTTTTGTGAGAGGGAGAAGAGCTTCCCTCTATCCACTTGACTCATGCCCTGCATTATTTTGTACGTCTCAGTCGCCTTCTTTTCCAGACTAAAGAGCCCCAAATGTTTTAGATTTTCCTCATAAGGGAGGTGCCCCAGCCCAGTAATCATTTTAGACTCTCTCTTCTGCACCTTTTCCAGTTCCACTATGTCTTTTGCAGTTCCACTATGTCCACAAAGGTGAAGCAATGTGAAAGATATTAAGGTTCCAATCATTGATGCACCAGAGAGCAAGACTTATTAGACAAATTAGAACTTAACTCAGCAGCCAATGGTGGTGACGAGATAAGGGAAGATCAAAGGTTGAATTGCACCAGTCATGGTGATGGTGGTGATCCATGAGCAGATGTCTCAACAATATCCATAGAATATATCCCCTCCCCCAAAACAGGACTAAAACAATGCTGTATCAACAGACATATAGTGCCAAAATCAAGAGACAATCGTACAACGGCAGAACTGGAAGGGGCTCTTTAGATCACTGACTACAGCCTCTGTTAGAGAGACACAGTGGGGAAGTGAGCACCCAACCTCTTACTCCAGCATCCAGAGACCTAAACAACTGAACTATCTAGATGCAACAGTACCACTTTATCCTGCTTTGGACCATCACTTGGAATACTGTGCTGTTTTGAGAACTGCCATATAAGAAAGATAGCAACTAGCTGCGATGTGCTCAGAAGAGGTATGATCAAGATGGCAAAGAGTCTGGAAATCAAGCCCTATTAGGACAAAGTGATGGAACTGGTTATATTTAGCCTAGAGGAGAGAAGATTGAGAGATGAGATGATTGTCATGTACAAACATTAGAAGGGCTGCCATATAGAAGACTGAGCAACCTTATATTCACTATCCAAAGGGCTGGAACTAAATCTATGGCTTTAAAATAAAAGAATGGATATTCTGACTAAACATTAGGAGGAATGTGGTGGTAGTGATTGCTGGTTGATGGTGTCACACACTTGGCTCTTCTTCATTGGGGTTTGCTTGCGGAAGTTTGATGGTTCTCTGTCAGGGAGGCTTAGCTCTTCATTCCAGTATTGGCAGGGGGTTCCCATCCAATTCTATGTTTCTATAATGATGTAAATGATGCAAAAAGAGAGTAAAGCAATGATGCAAAACTTCTAAGTTGCCCCCCCCCCACAAGTTGCTGTTTGCCCGTCTGGGAAAGGGAAGGAGTACATCAGCTTTGGGTTCCTAGGGCGCCTTTACACAACCCCTAAAATCCGAGGCAAAGGGCTCCCAGATGCAGAGCTTAAAATTGTTTTCCCACCTGCTCTGTACTTTTTAAAAAAATTAAATACAACCACGCCCACCTAAGCGAGTCCCAGCACATTTTCCAAGTATCTAGTCTCTGAAGGGGAAAAATTTCTGGTGCGGATTGCAAAGCAGTAAGTGCTGGGCTGTCCTCACCTTCTGTTTGGGTTTTTTTGCCCCCTGCACCTTTAAGAGACTGGAATGCTTCCCGGGGTGGCTCCCGATGGCAGAGCGGAGGTGAGCCTGCATTCTTTTCTCCCTTTTTTTCCTCCCTTCCCTCACGCAGACAGGAGCAAGGGAGTGCGGAGGGGTGGGAACACAGCAAGAGGAGCAAACCCCCAAGATCTCTGTTCTGAATTTAAGTTGCCAGCAGATCTTAGGGGCTGTGTAAAAGCGCCCCTAGAAGTTCTTGGGCTGCATTTCCCAGTATCCGTAGTCAACATGGGCAACTCTCTCAGGGACAATATGGAGATATACATTTGGGGAAAACCATTCTCCCCACAGCCTAGATGCCCTAAGCACATCCGATCTCTCCTGATTTCGGAAGCTAAGAAGGGTCAGCCCGGGTTAGTACTTGGATGGGAAACCACCAGAGAATACCAGGTGCTGTAGGCGCCTGGAGTAGGAACTGGCAAACCACTCCAGTATTCCTGCCAAGAAAACTCCATGGACATGGAGTCACGAAGAGTCGGTCACGAGTGTAACGACACAACACACACACACACACATATTCTCTCCACAATAGACTGGAGCATATCTTTTCAAAACCAACACTCTGAGTCTTACAAATTTCTTTTGGGCACCTTTGTCTCTCACATACTGTTCTACTTTCTCGACCCAACACATGTTGAGACTGTAACAACTGGTGGCTGGTCACTTAAGATCTTGAATAATTTCCATGATTCTTGATCGGGTGCAATGACCTTGGAGTTGAATGGCATGGATATGCAATGCCTTCAGAATCAATGTGTCCACGAGAGTAATAGCCTCATCCCCCCTCCCGCCCAGGTGTTCTCTCCATTTTTCCTGCTCTTTGATGAGCAGGATTTCAATATTACTGATAGACATTGAAAGAAACCACTCAACAAATCTCACACACGTGAAGGGAGGATTAGATGGATTTTTGCTCCTCTCACTTGATACTGCCTACTCTGACAGCAGTTCTCAGATGTTCCGGCAGAGAGGTTTTTCTAATCTCTGTCGGAAATTATTTGGAATAGTGATCTTTCTTTCTTTCTTTCTTTCTTTCTTTCTTTCTTTCTTTCTTTCTTTTCTTTTCTTTCTTTCTTTCTTTCTTTCTTTCTTTCTTTCTTTCTTTCTTTCTTTCTTTCTTTCTTTCTTGGACAACAACTCCTAATTCCTCCAGCTAACTTGTGGGAAAGTAACTTCTGTGATCCTGATCATTGCTCTTCAACTGGAAGTGCCAAGAGTGTGACCTTTTTACATCCACGTTTGCATGTGTGTTCCTGTCAAACTACACAGTGCCACCGCAAGCTGCCAACATCATGGATTCATGTTCCTTGAACAGCAGCAGCCTCTGCTTAGCAAACGTGAACCTTGAGAGAACCATAGGAGCCACCCGCAGTGAAGGAAAGAAAACAAGCCCATTATCCCGTTGAACCTGCCCTAAGATCCGGGCCATGACTCAGGCGGCGTTTTTTGGACTTTGGCCATCTCCTTTCTTCACTTGCAGTTGATGTTCTCTGCTCCTCCTGAGCTGCTGCATTGCACTCAGTTTTTGTTAGTACAGATGACTTTCTCGGGCTTGGACTATGAGCAATCCGTGCAACGTTTACTGCTGGAACCATGGCAGTTTTGGTGGTTTGTCTTCAACTACCTGTGATAGAAAATACTTACTGTAGAAAAGAAGGAAGGAAGGAAGGAAGGAAGGAAGGAAGGAAGGAAGGAAGGAAGGAAGGAAGAAAGAAAGAAAGAAAGAAAGAAAGAAAGAAAGAAAGAAAGAAAGAAAGAAAGAAAGAAAGAAAGAAAGAAAGAAAGAAAAGTAAATCTTGGATGTTGCTGCAGGGATGAAATGGTGTACAAGCAGCTAATTATGCCTGTGCTGTTAAAATAGCAGCCAGGCTAACAACTAAATTCACAGAAACACAGTTGGGGGGGATTTTACACCACACTTGTTGTGAGGGCTGCTGGTTGACAAGGCAACATCAAGAACACTCCTTGACAGAGGTTGCTGGGTTTTTTGCTGCCCTATATCAGCGGAAGGTATCCGATGGATACCAGGCTGCAGAGCCACAGGTTGAGAGGTCAATTCCCCACTGGGCCTCCTGGGAGAAGAGGCAGCCTGGGTGGCTTTAGGCAAGCTTCACAGTCCCAGGGCAAGCCCAGTGGAAAGGAAGAGTGAGCCACTTCTGAATATCTCCTACCTACAAAACATAAGAACATAAGAACCTAAGAACAGCCTTGCTGGAACAGGCCACAGACCATCCATTCTAGCATTCTGTCTCACATAGCGGCTCACTATTTGCTACAGGGTATTCCCAAGCAGGTGTCTTCACCTGCTTACGATTCCCTGCAAATGGCACTGAGAGATATCCTGCCTATCTCTTCAACCTGGAGGTTGTCCTTAGGCGTCCATAATGATAGCCATGGATACCCTTGTTCTCTATGAGCTTGTCTAATCCTTTCTTAAAAGCTGTCAAGGGTGACAGCTGTCACCATTTCTTCTGGCAGGGAGTTCCACAGACCAGTGATCCTCTGGGTGAAAAAATACTTTCTCTTATTTGCTTGAGATCTAGCACCCAAAAGTTTCATGGAGTGCCCCCTAGTTCTAGTGTTATGCAATAGGGAAAAGAGTTTTTCCTTATCTACTTTGTCCACACTGTGTATGATTTTATAAACTTCAGTCAGGTCACCTCTTAACGTGTCGTTGTTCAAGAGTGAAGAGGCCCAGCCGTTGCAGCCTCAGATGCTAAGGAAGGGGTTCCAGTCCCCTAATCATTCCTGTTGCCCTCCTCTGCACTTTTTCCATTTCCATAATATCCTTCTGCAGAAAAGTTGACCAGAACTATACACAATACTCCAGATGGGGCCTCACCACTGATTTATAAAGAGGCAAAATGACACTTGCCGACTTATTTTCTATACCCTTCCTAATGATCCCTAGCATGGAGTTTGCTTTTTTCACTGCTGCGGCACACTGGGTTGACAAAAGCCTGGCAAAGAGGCACCATAAGTCAGAGTTGACTTGATGGCACTTTGTTTTTATTGTTGTATTTGTGGTATCAGAGAACCCTTATATGGAATGGGGCCCGATTACCTTCCTCCCAACCATCCTGCACAGCACAAATGATGCCTGAGCATCTCATGCTTGCTGCTTCACCCAGGAATGAGGCTTGTGAGCGCTGATGATGAGCTCTCAGTGATGGTGTCGCAGAGGCTGCCTGAGCATTGAGCTGATATCCATGAAGACCAGCTGCTCTTAGGATAAAACTACGTTTTCCAAAAACACACCACAGAAGAATGAATGTACAGCAACTCTTGTTGTAGGATATGGCCCTCAGCCACACTGCCATTCAAAATGGCACCCAATCCGATTCTTTTTTTCTCTCTCTTTTTTTTTTTACAGATACACAACGGCTACCAAAGAACCACACCTTTGCTCCTACCAGCGATCTGCCTATTCCCTATTCCAGTGGTGGTGAACCTTTGGCACTCCAGATGTTTTGGACCACAGCTCCCAGAATTCTAAGCCTGTATTGCCAATGACAAAGGACTGTGGGAGTTGTGGTCCAAAACATCTGGAGTGCTGAAGGTTCACCACCACTGCCCTATTCTATTCCCTACCTACCTCATCCACCATCCCCTGTTCCTCACCTCTTGATTACACTTATATCTCCAGGTGTTCCCCCCCCCCTTGGCGCTTCTGTTTATGTCTGCAAAGGACTGATTCTTTTTTCACAGGTCTTTATTTAAAATTGTGTATCTGAAGATATAACACCCTTTTAAAACTATTTCAAAGATGTGGGGTAGGAACCAAGCAAATAATCGTCCCCTGAGACACACCCTGGTACACTGTCCCCACAGTATAGGATTAAAAACATGGCGGACAAAAGCTGTACTGCAGCTTGGATGTGCATTATAGGTGGAGTCACACCTCTTTGCAATTAATTGACAGAAAATCTCTTTAATCCCCACCCCCACCCCGACCCGCACGTTTATTGCAATGGCGTACTTCTACCCTGAGCCGGAGTTTTCACTTCTCTTTGCGTTTGCAGGGAAGAGGTAAGAAAAGAAAAGCACAGCCAGTGCTCAAAAATGTTGGCTGAGACAACCTGGCTTTTGTGCCTTGCTCTCTTTCTGAGCGATAGAAATTCACAAGCGGATTCCCCCTGCAGTTCACTGACTGGAGAAGGACCCCTCTTCCTTGCCTTCCTAAGCCCCCAGTGCCAGAAGCTTGCAGGAAAGGGGTTCAGAAGTGGACAATCTCCAAAAATCTGGGGCTTTGCATGTCTCCCGGACAGGCCCACCACTAGGGTCTGTGTCACCTGGGACAAACATGGATTCTGCACACACACCCATGGGTTGATGAGGGAGGTGGAAGACTCAGCCCTAGGTCCCTTCACCTGCAAGGTGAGCCAAACCCTCCCCCCCTCTCGTGGTCCTGATGAAGCTCCATTGCCAGGGGGAGAGGGTAAGGATGCTTTGGCGACCTCTTTAGGGACCCCTATGCCATTCTTCAGGGCATCACCCAGACACACGCCAGCTCCGGCCACTCCTTCCGTGTCCAAGGCTGGGTTCCCCTCTCCCAGGCCATGAGGGTTGGGGATGATGGAGCCAATAGTCCAGCTACTCTATTTAGTTCTTTTGTCACCTCACCCCCTAGTGCAGTACCCGGGGCACATGCCTTGCTTGCCCCACCCCAGATGCGCCCCTGCCCTTAGACACTCACACACAAGCTCTGGGGTCCCTTGTTTGCTTCCATTTCATTTTAAAAGGGCCCTCGGGACTTCTAGGGGACATCGAGCAATTTCATTACATGGTGGATTGGGAAGACTCTAGGGATAGGAAGTGGGGTTTTTCCAACACCGAGATGTCAACAGAAACTGGAGCCTGTAGAAGGAACCGTTTCTTGTACCAAGGGGCCAGTGATGTGCATCCATTTCTACAACAAGGGATTTTCAGTGAGAATGACCTTTCATGTGATCCTCTATCTCTCAAGGACACCTACCAACATTGCTCTGAGGGCCATTTCAACTTCTCTTGAATACAAGTCCTAAGCCTTGCAATATGCTCCCCTTCCTTTTAATTTAGCTATTAATTAGAGGACTGATCTCGCCTGATTTTGGAAGCTAAGCAGGGTTGGCCTTGGATAGTACTTGGATGGGAGACCACCAGGGAATAACAGGTGCGGTAGGCGCCTGGAGTAGGAACTGGCAAACCATTCCAGTATTCCTGTCAGGAAAATTCCATGGGACATGGGGTCATGAAGGGTCGGTCATGACTGTAACGACACAATACACAAACACACACACACCCCAAGCATTTGACATTTAGCTCTATCCCTGTACAATGTTTCTTGACAATAAAGACTAAGAACCTTGCAATCGCTCAGCCGGAGCTGCTACACAAGCTGTGCTTTTGTCTACTTCCTTAATATCTCCACCCCAAGCACTGTTTTAGTGTGACAAAGCATCTTTCTGTGGGGAAAGGGCAGCCAAAGACAAGTTTATTAGAATCAACATCTCTTTCCCTCCCCATCAATCTCCGCCTCCATCCGCAAAAGAGCTACTGTGGAGGTAACAATCACCAACCACAGCTTTAGGCATTCAGACATTCATGATTTACATTAACGTGGCCACGTGCCACCAAGATTGTCACAAGATCTCGTTCTACAAGAATAAAGTCCAATGCAAATGAGTGACAGGGCCGGAGTTTGGCTGTGGCAGGCCAGAGCTTTGCCTGCTTTCAGCAGCAGGAGACATATTTAATCCTGCGTTCAAAGCTTCACATTAAAAACCCTGCTAAATAAAAGGGAGGGAAGAGATCAAGCTGATGCGCTGTCAGTTTTTCTGACAGCTTTTACAGTTCCTGAAAATGGCACATGCTGAGTCATATATTAAAAGTGTTGGGAGTATGCAGTTTCTTTTGGAGTTTTATTTGCTACTTGATGTGTTACTTGTAGTTTGTGTGACTAGAAGGACCCTTTCTTGGCTTGGCTTACTGTCTATCCTACACTAAACAATAGTTCCAGCCTTGGCTGGTTACTTCACGTACTTCTTTGTTCCGTGACTAGTTTTGTACCATGACAGCGTTGGTTGTGATTACATGGTTTTGTCCCTGTTTCAGTGTTCCCATGGTCGTGATAACTTGTCTCGTGACAAGTGTTGCCTCACGGTCTTGTACCGTGACGAACACTGAATTTATCTAGCTTCCTTTTTCCTTTTGGGATGTTTGTGTGCGGGGAGGGGGGGTTTAAAAATTCTTTTTTGATATTTCGCTTCTGAAAAGTCAAAATTAAAAAAACAGACACAGTTTTCTGAGAGAAACAAATGTTTTGTTGCGTGACACTCGTTATTACACGGTGTCTTGTCTCGGAACAGAAAGTGGGAACAAAGAGTGACAAGGGAAAACCTTACCCCAGCACCAGGTACAGTATTGTTGCACTTAGCACTCATTCCGGGTACATGGTCAAGACAAATTTCAGTAGTTGCGCGACGGATGTGAAGTAACATTTTTTGTACCACTCCTAAGCGCAACACTAACAGAGACAAAATGGATGTGAAGTAATCGCCTTGGAGTTCAAAAGGGTGGGTGGACAGACAACAGATGGACAGGCAGATGCACATGCAGGCAGGTGAGCAGGCGGGGCAGCCAAGAGGCCTCTGATTTCTATTCATGAAAATATATTTTCATAAATTCATGAATTCATGATAGCAAGATGATGAAACATGTGTGTCCAACAGGTCTTTTTTTTCCTCCACCTGTCAATGATGCAATCTCAAAATATCTCAATCTCACAAAACATTTTTTCAATTGATCCCATAGAAAAGAACTATCACCATCACCACCACGACTCCAACAGCAGGTCCAAAGAGTAAAAATCCAAACATCTGGAAATAAAACTTTTTGGCAATTCATAACACTGATTGCAAATTGCTTTGATCAGCCCTGCACATGTAAGCTGAATTGCCATTGCTTTGATTGCTGCTCCTCTGGAGAAGAGCAGGCTTTCTGCTTTCCAAAAGGATCAAACAAATGCCAAAAAAAAAAAAAAAAACTCCACAAGTAACAGCAAAACATATTCAAAGCAGTAAGGTGTAATAATCCATTGGAAAAACCTTCTCAAGCAATTTTTGGACTTGAAATCTCAGAGAAAAAGGATATTACCAACCTGGCCTAAATTTTGAGCTTAATTCTCATGACTTCAGCACATGCTCAGAAGCCCTCTGGTCATACCTTGCATTGTCTAGAGCTGTTGCTGCAACTGTAATCTGCATATTGGCATTTAGTTTCAGCATCTCTCTCTCTCTCTCTCTCTCTCTCTCTCTCTCTCTCTCTCTTTCTCTCTAACACACACATACCCAATATCTTTGCAGCTGTTGATGACGAGCCTGCCCTCAGTGACTTTACACAAGTGGTGTCCAAACTTTGACCCTCCAGATGTTTTGGACCACTACTCCCACAGTCCTTTGTCATTGGCAATACAGGCTTGGAATTCTGAGAGTTGTTGTCCAAAACATCTGAAGTGCTGAAGGTTCACCATGACTGGATGCATGGCTGAACTTTTCCTCCACTGAAATACATTATCCGCTCGCCCCCCGCCCCCGGCTTGGTTCACACACATATTTTTTTAAAATGATGGTCTGACATGCTAAGGGAATACTCCCAAAGAGGACCAGGGCAAGTGAAGCAAGTAGAGATGGGCATGAAATGAACTTTTTTGTTTCCGTTATTTGTTATTCATTCTGTTACGTAACAAAACGAATAACGAACATTGTGATGAAATTGGAACAAACCGAACAGAACCACGAAAATCAGGTTTGTTACATTTCATTTTTCGTTAATGGCGGTGCGCAATGAAATGAGCTGTTTTTAAATGTTTAAAAACGCCCTGGACATCCATAAAAACGCAGCGATAATTATTTATACTGTCTGATAATACCTGCCGGGGGGTTGGGTTCCTTAAAACGTTTGTTTTTGTCTTTCTCCCATCGCGATGTATTTTTCTTTTCTCTTTAAGGATGACAAAATGGATGTCGCCAGCCACAAGATGGAGGCAAGCCATGTGATGGGATCATGTAAATTCTTGGAAAAATTCAACCAATAGCATGCCCAGGTTGCAGACTGGGCAGGTCTGGCAGCCACAGAGGGCATAAAAAGCTCTGGCAGCCCCCGTCCTCCTTGCAGTCTCCGTTGGCAGTTAGGGTGGGATTGCTGTCTCTGCGACTCGTTATTTTCACTTTAGGCCAGCCAGGCAGGTGTGTGTCTCTGTGTTCCTGCGGGCTGCAGCCTGGCTCTTAGGGGAGAGAAAGAAGAGATTTCTCTCTAGCTTCAGTCCTGCAGCCTCCCTATGTGCGTGTGTGCTGCATACCTCTCGGTGAGTACCCTCCCCTGCCCCGAAGTGCAGTCACTCTGCAGCTGCCTTGCACCCTGGGCAACGCCCGCCGCTGCCTTTGCAGCCTCCCTGCATACTGTGTCTCTGCCAGCATCAATTTTTTTAGTGTTTTCCCTCTGGTCTGGGGCGTTGGGGGATGCCCACACATGGAAATGTTTTAAAAATCACACAAAAAGCGGGTAAAAACGAAAAATGAAAAAAGAATAAACAAAAATGATTTTTTTTTTCAAAAATTCACAAAAAACAAAAAGGAACCGAAACAGACCCCTCAATGAAAAACGAAAAACTGAAACACCATTTTTTGATTTGTGCCCATCTCTAGAAGCAAGTATTAATGAACAGCTCCCACCATTGTATGTGCCAAAATTCTCCTATCTGAGTGTGCACCTTGTGGGCGTAGTTGTCCCAAAAGCATTTACGAAATCCCTTGCAAAAGAGGTTAGTATTAGTTGCCCCATATTTCATGTGAAGGAAGCAGAAGGTGAGCGTTCCTAGAATGGATGGAGTTTCTCTTGTTGCAGACTGTTGCTGCACAGTCCTTATCTCCCTAAGCTAACTGTTAGCCCGACATATTCCTCCTGTGCCAGGTGTGGCCATTACCTAGAGCAGAAAGCTCTTTTTCATGCCTTATACAGGTGTCTCAAGGTTTCCTATCATCCAGCTACCTGGTGCACAGATAAAATCCATAGTGAGTACAAATACCCTGTGATTGGGTCTTCAAGAGAACCAAGATAAAAAGAAGAATTTGTGTTACACTGTGCCTAGCACACAACAGCAAAGGGTTGTGGTTTGGGAGAGGCTTCCATAATCTTTTATATTTTGGGGTGGGGGAGTAGAGCCGATGAGTTCAATTCAATTCTACATTCAGGAGATTCCTAGACCTTTTTTTATTTTTATTTTTATACCACCCATCTAATCAAAGTTGCTCTATCAGATGGACGTCCAATTTTCTCTTTGATTGACAGATACATCCCATTCACAGACCTTTTAAAAAGATTTTTTGGGGAATCGCAAACTCCAGATTCACTGGGAGTCTGAAGGATTTTAAGAGTCATAGTCTTAAAACAAACAAATGTGTTGTTCTTATTCCAAGTTCTGTGTCCCCCCCCCTGTACCCTATGAAAAAGATTCACATCACGTGCACCTCTAACGTCTGGCTCCGATATCTCCTGCTGCTGTCCTAACCCACTCCCTGAATGTATCATTTATGCCATTTATACATTTCCCCAAAATGTACCAATTTTGCTTGGCAATCTCACATTTTAATCCATCTTTTCTAGGTACCTTAGTGCTATTTACCAATGTGGTACCTCACCTTTGGCATCCATTCTGAGAAGGGTGTTTGTAATTCTCCTCCTGTGCTACTATTAGTTCCATTCATCATCTAATTGCTTGCTTTGATCCCTTTGGTAAATTATGCAGTGCCTGTCTGTCACCTGATCTCCAGGGATTGTGTTGTAGAAGCGTACCAGGTTGTTTGCAAAGGGGTATCAGGTGAACCCTCTGCAGAGGATCCATCAGAGATATTTGGTAAGGCCTGCAGATGCCTCAAGTCAGCATTGTGTATTCTCTGTCTCTGTCTGTCTGTCTGTCTGTCTGTCTGTCTGTCTGTCTCTCTCTCTCTCTCTCTCTCTCTCTCTCTCTCTCTAAGACTTTAACATTCAACTATGGGCCTTTTTACACGACCCCTAAGATCCGCTGGTCCCTTAAATTCGGACCAGAGATCTTGAGGGTTTGTCGCTCTCCCTGCGTTCCCACCCCCCTCCGCACTTCCTTGTTCTGTCTGCGTGAGGGGAGGGAGAAAAAAAGGGAGAAAAGAATGCACTCTTACCTCCGGAGTGCCTGTGGAAGTTGCTCCGACCCCCCCCGTCACTTCCTGGTTCCTCTTAAAGGGGCGAGAGGCAAAAAAAAAACAACAACAAAAAGCAAGGACAGCCCGGCACTCTCCGCATCAAAATTTTTCACTCTCCCAGAGCAGGTACTTGAAAGGTGTGCTGGGTCGCGCTTAGGTGGGCGTGGTCGCACTTAATTTTCTGTTAGCTCCGGAGCTGGTGGGGAAACATTTTTAAGCTCCGGAGCTGGGACCCATTTGCAGCGGACATTAGGGGTCGTGTATAAACGCCCTATGAGATAGGGAGATGACAACAATAGCAACAGAAGATGCACCTTAGGTGCAAGGGTTTGATGGTTCCCATATCTTAGACACTGTGAGTTACCCTGACATTTCTAAAGAAGGTCAAGCAACCCTGGCGGCAAGCAAGGTGTGATCCAGATAAGTCTTGACCCACTTGTACCTGCTTTGGGTGTAAGGCACCTGGCCAACATCCCAGGATGCCCGGTGCTGATGCCAAACCATGCCTGGCTTGATAATTTGTCAATCTGTAACTGGACAGAAAACATATTAAAGCTTAGAGTGGTGCAGCCAGATAGCCCTGTACAAGGAGGCTGACTTTTGACTCTCTGTGGAAATAACCGAGTCATATGCACATGGTCTTAAAAAGGACCAATTCTGGATCAAAAAAACTCTTATTAACACATAGCCATTCCAAAGACGGATGGTTATGATTCATTTAAGTGACACCTTTTTTCTGAGTCAGTCACACAACGACATGCGTGTGTAAACCAGTTCTGTTACAGCCCAGTGCTATGCACAGAGTGCAAACATGATATATGGATTGGGTCCTCCTCACCCTTCCGCCAGAAGCAGCGACTCCAGAACGGCATTACAGAGAGATGTGAATTTTGTGAAAGGAGTTAAAGCACTGCAAGGTGACTCCAGATAAAGTTTAACAGCGGAACACACTCAACGGGGGCGAGGTTTATAATTTACAAACCTAACTTTGCTTTCAAAAAGTTTTTCTGGCCAGCTCAAGATGAGTCTACATCCAGAGGTCAGACCAGTGTCATTTTTAATTCAATCAATTAAGTTGTTTATGTGGGCACAGAAAAGTGATCAACTCAATTGATATTTTATTTATATTTGAAACACTGTATTTAGGATTAGAAATTACTGAAATTTAAATGGCTGGTTGAGTCAACTCACACATTAAGGCTTATTGCCACCCTTTGCAGCTTTATCCCATGCAAATCTTTCAGCTTGATATGTCCTAGATGTCTGTCAATCAGATAAAGACTAACATTTTCCAAGTGAACAAATGCACAATAAAAGCAAGCTAATAGACTGAGCAACCTTGTGTTACAATACACAGTCTTTTCTCCTTAAACTGACACTGCTTCTATAGACACATTCAGGGTCTTGTTTAGTGAACCCTCAACTGAAGCTGAATAAGTATGTAGAAGGACCAGTGGATGCTGAAAGCTGCAGATAAAAGCAAACCCCATACATAGAATGGTCTCTGGTTCCCTCTGATGGCCAGTTCTAGTAATTGCAGCATGGAAATACATATTTCTGTGTTTCTTCCTTTAAATGTTTTTTTTTAATATATTCAGTCCACAGATAACGAAAACTGCAAATAGCAATCCTGCAGATTTGGGGATCCTACTGTATTTTCTGCACACACACACACACACACACACACACACACACACACACACACAATCTGTTGGCGTTTTTGCAGCCTCACTTGTTGCCTTTAGTAGTCTTGGCTGTGACTGACAATTATGGGCTAGGAGGGTGAATGTCAATCTACCCAACAGAAACCAGTTGTGGCCTCCTTCCTCTGAATTCAAAGACAACTCCACCTCTTTGCCAAGTGGTTCCTTTCCCCCTCCAGAATCTGTTGAAGTTGTTCTTGAAAGCAGTTGTGGTTCACAGCTTGCTGTTCAATCTGTTCAACTGTAAGTAATGAAACTGTTTCTTTTTTTCCTCCTACTTTCAGTTACTGAGATGGTAAGTGCCAGTTCTGAGGGGAAAAAGGAGGTGTACTAATCTGGGGAAATTGCAACTATTCTGTTCTATGAATCCCTGCACTTCTGCTGCACCAATGAAGAAGTTAAGAATACAGTAGGAGCTCGGTATCCACTGGGGATTGGTTCCAGGCCTTCCCGTGGATAATGAAAACCGGGGATAAGAGAGAACGCCTGCCCGCCCACCTCCAAACTGCTGTTTCCTGACAGTAGCTTGCTTTATGACTGCTGTTTTGAAACAGTCACTTGCTTTATGGCTGCTGTTTGTGACAGTAGCTTGCTTTACAGATGCTATTTGTGGCCATAGCTTACTTTACAGCTGCTGTTTGTGACAATAGCTTGCTTTGTGGTTGCTGAATTATTTAATTTTTTTCCCTCTGCCATCCGTGGATAACTAAATCAGCGGCTAATGAATCAGTGGATACGGAGGTCCTACTGTAATTTTTTTTAAAAAAAACTTCAGCAACACAATCTTTATGATCTTAGATGGCTACTCAAGACATAGGTATGTGACAGCCTCTCAGACACCACCACTTTTTGCAGCTCAAATTTCCAGTCTTTCTAGAAAAACAAATTCCCCTCCTTCTGCAAACGATGACTGGTTCATCCTACCCCACCCCACCCCACTGACAGTACTAGTAACAAGCCAAACTCAGCCCACAAGGTGCCAAATTGAGTGTCAGGACAGCATCTCCCTCTCTTTCGATATACAGTGGGCCCTCATATAACAAACAGTTTGCATAACATAAAAGCTGTACAACATAAAATCTTCTGGAGAGAGGGGAAATTTGCTTAACAGAATCACCTATGGGGTGAATCTGCACAACATAAAAATGGTCCCAATTAGGGATTATTCTGTTTTCAATGCCTTCCTATGGGAAATTTGTATAAAGGGAAATTTGCTTAACATAATTTCATTTGGAACGAATTAATTCCTTTATCCAAGGTACCACTGTACCAGTTACATAGGAATGGGAAATTTTTAAGGGCAAAGCAGGCAGGCATGTAGGGGTGTGGGCAACTCCCTCCGGCCAGTTACCTGCCTGCCGTCCATCTCCTCAAGCCATTCCTTTAATCCAAACCATCTCAAAAGACATTTACACTTTCAGAAAGCTCAGCTAAGGAAAAACAGCCGTGAGAGTCAAGAAAGCCAAAACTACAATTCCCAGTAGGCAAATACGACAAGACTCGTGTGTCCAGCACGGCTTGATCTGCACACGCTTGCGTTCCCAGTTGGCTGGACTCCAAACAAGCATTTTCCAAAACCACATGAAGGAAGCTTGCAAATACTGAGGCAAATTACAAACCAGCCATTACCGATCTTAGGTTAGTGTTAATTGCCAATTTGACAGCACAAATGATGATATTCCACTGACACAATACTTTAGTTGCTAAAAATACATGTTTGTTTACTATCTTAGAAAATCACAAGCTTTGGGAGAGCAGGGGAAAAAAACTCCCTGAGGGGTAACCAAAGCAACAGACTGACGATATAACACTGGATTATATTGGAACCGCTTGCAAGGGTCTCTGAGAAATGCCACCATAAAATCTGCAATAACTCTCCTTCCTTTGACCTTTAGTATCCTTTAAGTTGAGTCATTTAATTTTTTATTTTTGTACAGGACATTTCATGTGATTGCTCCTTGGAGGAGCCATTTGGAAAAGCAATTTTAAAGCAAGAGGGGGTAACTGTCCTTTCAGAGGGCCACAGAAGCAATAATAATAATAAAAACTTGAGCACCCTAAATAATAAGTGTTTCCAAAGGTTCTGCCGCTCGTAGAGATGTCACCAAAACCATGTTACCAAACAGACCGACAAACAAGCCCAAAGGGTACTGGTGATGAAGAAAAAGCAAAACGACTCCTTTGAATCACAAAGCTGAAAGTCACCCTATAGGACTAAGTCATCGAACTTGCCTTGATTGCTCTTAGGGAAAATAATCCCAGAGTTTCTCAAACAATTGGAATCTTGGTAGTGGGGCAGCTAATTTTTTCCCCTAAATAAATAAATAAATAAATTTGATTTTGATCCCCCAAATAAATTTTTCTTGCGTCAGCCCCTGTCCCCCTCTACACCATCTCAGTTAGATGTTAGATACAAATCAGAAGCATTTCACAGCTCCACCAGGAAGATCACTGCTAACAATCCATACTTAGTGGGTGTTGGAACGGGTGGCATAGGTTGGACTTTCATGCACCCCAAGCCATCGTACATGTAACAAGCCTATTCTACCTAATGAGCCTATTCATGCCACTGTCCACATAAAGAGCCTATTCAGAACAGGATGGGGTGAAATCAAGGTGAACTGTAAATTGGAAGCCTCCCTATCAACTTTCCACATACTGAAGAAGCTTCCTGAATCAGTAGCAAAACATTTCAGTTGCTCAAGAAAAGAAGTCCAGTTTCCATAACTCAAAGTGTTCTGCTTGTATACCGCCCCATACCACTTCAAGTAGTCTCTGGGCTATTTGCAGTTTAACTACACTATGCAAGCTACACATTGCCCCCCTCCCCCAGCAAGCTGGGTACTCATTTTAATGACCTCTGATAAATGGAAGGCTGACTCAACCTTGAACCTGCTACCTTGGATTGAACCCTCAGGTCATGAGCACAGTTTTAGCTGCAGTACAGGCATTTAACCACTGTGCCATGAGGCTCAGCATCCAGATATACAGTAGCTTCTTCAGTCATGACTGAGCAGGTCTCCCCTCAACCTCTCTAAGACCTTCCATTCCACTGCCAGACATTCCACTGTGAGGAGGTTCTTCCTAACTTGGAATTGAAAACTTCCTTATCCTCTCAGAACGGCTTCCAAGAAGTAATACCTGAGTCATTCGTTCATCCCAGGCAGGATGTTTTAGGGGTGCCCACTTTAAATGAGGCTCAAAAAGTGTTGATGAGGAGTCAGGCCTTCTCGGTGGTTGCCCCTCAACGTTGGAATCATCTTCATATGGAAATCCTCTTGGCTCCTACACAGCATATAATTAAATGTCAACTTAAGACCTGGCTTTATAGATTGGCCTTCCCTGAGTATGTTGACATTGAAGGATCTTATTTGTGTTCCATCTCATCATCCTCTGATTTGTTTTTGTGTGTTCCATCTCATCATCCTCTGATTTGTTTTTGTATCTTTTCTTTTGATGTCTTATCTGGTTGACTGTTTTTATTTATTTATTTATTTATTTATTTATTTATTTATTTATTTATTTATACATACATACATACATACATACATACATACATACATACATACATACATACATACATGATTTTTCTTTTCTTTGTATATTTGTTATAATATAATACAGTGGTACCTTGTATAAAGGAATTAATTCGTTCCAAATGAAATTATGTTTAGCAAATTTTCCTTTATACAAATTCCCATAGGAATGCATTGAAAATGGAGTGATCCCATTTTCATGTTGTACGGATTCTCCCCATAGGCAATTATGTTAAGCAAATTTCCCCTATCTCCGGAATTTTTATGTTGTACAGAGTTTATGTTATACAAGCTGTTTGTTATACAAGGGTCTGCTGTATTGTATGTCTCTTTGCTGGTTGATGTTTTTATAAGATGACCTTTTGTTTGTTGTTCACTCTGCAGAGTGACCTTCCGGACAGATGGGTGGTAAATAAATAAATAAATAAATAAATAAATAAATAAATAAATAAATAAATAAATAAATAAAATCAACAGGTTGGCAAATTCATAGTCTAAGTTCCCACATCTCCCTGCCATCAGAAAAGGCACCTCAGTGAGACCCACCATGTACTGAGTCTTTTCCAAATAGCATCAGTCAATATACACCGGAATAATTAGGAAGCTGTCCAATCATGTTATATGTAGTTATGTATGTATTAAAAGCAGGGATGTGTTACTTTTCTGCCTACTTTTTGTTTAGAGAATACCTGCTCCTGGTGAAGATGGAAACCGTTATAACTGATTTCATGACACCAGATCTTTTGAGTTTTGAGAAAACAGACGCCTAGAAAATGTCTTGATGTACCCACTTCTTTCCTCCTTTCGTGCAAGGTGAGATCTTCCCTAAACCACTACCAACATGTTAAACGCTTCACTGAACTTTTGTTCTTTGTTCTTTGTCTCAACAGATCCTAACAAACAGGGTTTTATGGTGAACCTAGCTCTTTTGAGAGGCAGGGTACCATGCATAGTCACATATAGATCTGGATCAATACATCTCCGTATGCTTTGAAATTCACTTCTCAGGTGTGGTTATGTCATGATGAATGTTTGAATTACGAAATGCACCAGTGCATCAATGGTACTTTTGAGAAAGCAAGTAATTGTCACACATGTAGTCTAACGGATTGACCATATGTGTACAGCAAGTAATCAGTCAAAAAAGCCAGAGATCCTTCTATCACAATTCTCTTAATTTGCCGATCAGTTTGCTTTGACCCGTGACTGGTCTACTGGGCATAAACATGGGCTTTGTCTAAACGACTTAAAGGTCTACCTGCTGAGATCCACAACACTATCAGGATTTCTGTTAGAAAGGTGTGCTATATCTATAATATGGAATTTGGCCCTAACCAAAAGAAAAAGAAAAACATTGGTCAAAAAGGCCAGCCCGTTATGTGTTATGATGATATGTAATAGCCAAAACTTAGACCATGAACTTTGCTTCATCAAAATATATCAGGCAGTACATATTGAACCAATTGAGGTGGGTAATAATATATTGCAGAATTTGTGTCATTTTTTTCACATTCACAAATTACACAGTCCCCTCACTGCAGCTCTCCAGGTCCCACAGGAAAAGAGTTAAGGAAGTTATTTCATTAGACAAACAGCCTCCATTGTTTCCTGGAGTCTTCTCTAACACACACATTACATTTAGTCTACATTTAATACCCAACATATTCCTTGCTGCCGATAAAAATATTTATTTATTATTATTTATTTGTTAAATTTATATCCCACTTATCTACTATGTACTCTAAGCGGCTTACACAAGGCTGCAATAGCCAACAGAATTACAAAGAATAATAAAACAAGACAAAACAAGACAAATAAATCATGCTATACAATTAAAACCAGATAGCACTTCACTAAAAATGGGGATAAAGCAGATTACGATGGCGGGCCCAAAAAAAAAAAAAAAAAAAGACAAATTAAGCATCGCCAAAGGCCTCCCGAAAAAGATGGGTTTTTAGCGCCTTTCGGAAGGCCAGCAGGGACTCTGCAGAGCGCACTTCACTGGGGATGGAATTCCAGAGGCTGGGGGCCGCCACAGAGAAAGCCCGGGTCCGAGTTCTCGTCCTCCGGGCTTCCCGAGGAGTGGCGACCCGGAGCAAGTGTGCTCGCGCCTGCCGAACGGGATGGGCCGAGGTTGATCGCTGAGCGATATGCTCTGCCAGGTAGTCTGGTCCCAAGCCATGGAGGGTTTTATAAACTAAAACCAAGACCTTGAATCTAATCCGGGCCGCAACGGGCAACCAGTGCAGACGGGCCAAGGCTGGGGTGATGTGGTCATAACGACGCACACCAACCACCAGCCTGGCCGCTGCGTTCTGTACCCGCTGCAGATGCCGGAGAAGATTCAAGGGCAACCCCATGTAGAGGGCGTTACAGTAGTCCAGCCTCGAGATCACCAGAGCTTGGACCACTGTTCTCAAGGAGTTCGCGTCGAGGTACGGGTGGATCTGGGCGATCCGATGGAGATGGTAATAGGCGGACCTGGTCACCGACGCCACCTGAGCCTCCATGGTAAGCGCCGGGTCCAGGAGCACACCCAGATTCCGCACCCGCTCCGTGAGCTGGAGGGAAACTCCCCCCAGACAAGGGAGGGGGCCACCGTACCCCGACGGTGAGCTCCCGAAGAACATAACCTCCGTCTTCTCGGGGTTGAGCTTAAGCCTGTTCGCCCCAGTCCAAGCCAGTACGGCCTCCAGGCACCCGTCAAGGACCCCCACAGCTTCCACAGCAGAGGTGGTAAAGGAGAGATAGAGCTGCGTGTCATCAGCGTACTGATGACAGCAGACTCCAAAACTCCTGATGACCCCCACCAGCGGCCTTACGTAGATGTTAAACAGCATGGGGGAAAGAGATGACCCCTGTGGAACCCCACAAGGGAGGATCCAAGGGGCCGATAACTCCCCCCCATGCTGTACGTACTGTGGCCGGCCCTCCAGGAAGGAACGGAGCCAACTGCGAGCAGTGCCTCCAATTCCGACCTCAGAGAGCCGGTCCAACAGGATACCGTGGTCGACGGTATCAAAGGCCGCTGACAGCTCCAGGAGGACCAACAGGGTAGAGCACCCCCTGTCGGCCGCCCGGAGAAGGTCATCTTGCAGGGCGTCCAAAGCTGTTTCGGTACCCCGGCGGGGCCTGAACCCGGACTGGCAAGGATCGAGGCACTGCCGATCCTCCAGGTATGACTGCAGCCGGACCGCCGCCACCCTCTCGATCACCTTGCCCATGAACGGGACATTGGCGATTGGGCGATAATTTGATAGATCGTCCACCGCCAGGCCCGGTTTTTTAAGAATGGGCTTTACCACCGTCTCCTTCAGGCGAGAGGGAAAAAACCCCTCGCTGAAGGAGGCGGTGGCGATGACAGAAGTCCATTCGGCCATGGTCCCTCTGGCAGCTCTAATTAGCCAGGCAGGGCAAGGGTCGAAAGGAGTGGAGGCAGGCCGGCAATGCGCCATAGCCCTGGAGACCTCGACAGCAGAAACAGGCCCAAGCGCATCCAACCGAGGCGACGAAGGCGGACCAGCAACTGGGGATGGCCGGGCAGGGCCACTGCAACCGGAGTCAAAGCCGGCACGGATGGCCTCTATTTTAGTTCGAAAAAAGGCTGCAAACTGCTCACTACTGAAATCAGTAGGAGGAGGCCTAGCCAGACTAGGATTGCTGAGGTCCCGAACCACCCAGAAAAGCTCCGCCTGGCGGTTCGAGGCCTCAGCAATTCTCAGGGAGTTAAAAGATGTTCTAGCCTCCCTTATCGCGATGGTGTAGCGACTAGACTGGGCATCAACAGCAGCCTTACTCAACGCCGTCCGGGTTTTCCTCCAGCTGCGCTCTAGCCTCCTCCTCTCCTGCTTCATTGCCCTAAGCTCCCCGGTATACCAAGGGGAGGGCCGGGCTCGGCATCGGAGGAGGCGCTTAGGGGCGATCCGGTCTATGGTGTGGGCAGCTGTTTCATACCAGAGGTTAACCACATCCTCGGCCGGAGCGCCAGTCATGCCACCAGGTAACCCCCCGAAGAGCTCACCGAACCGCTGGGGGTCCATGAGCCTCCGGGGGCGGGCCAAAACAGAGGCCCGATGGTCCCCGCGGGGAAGGGCCGGAATCGGCAGGGAGAAAGAGAGCAGGTGATGGTCTGTCCATGACACAGGCAGGGAAACAATGTTCCCCACCTCCAGACACGAAGCCCCCGACATGGATATCTTGCTAATATCTTGCTAATGATCTAAGGGAAGGGGACTATGCCACTCCTTCATTCTATTACACCCGTCCTTGCTGTGTCCTCTTATTTATGTTCCTAGCTACCACTTCAAATTCCTGTTAGGAAAAAAATGACATTTCCTTTGCTCAGCCTTCCACCTGATACATGACTTGCACTTCCGCACCGCCCCCCAACCCTGCACATTAACCCAGGCAGCTAACAAATACCTGAGAGGCAGTGTGTGGCTTTAGGTTGGCAGATTGCGGCCGTCGCGCTGATGGTGTTGGGTGCAGTAGTAGGCTGTTCCCTGTGATCGTTGGCTTTCTGTTCCGCAAGCCACTAATCAGCCACTAATCACTGAAACAAACAGAGCTTCTGCTCGAAAGAGCGCAAACATTTCTGCAATGGTCTGTTGCATGAAAAGAAGATATTTTTTCACCTCCCAAAGGAGTGCCTCAGCATGACTTTCTAACTTTATGGAAGTGTCATCACCAATTATGTGCCGTCAGGTTCATTCCCAGGCTTTCTAGGTATCAAGTACTCGGACATTGTTACCATCCTCTTACTTAGGTAGTATCTTTCCAAAGGCCAGCTAGGTTGCAGGCCACGTAACTCTGTTGGTCACACAGAGTCTGCGTGACCTCAGTTGAGCCTCACGGTGCAGTGGTTAAAATGCTATACTGCATCTATAACTGTGCTCACAACCTGGGGTTCAATTCCAAGTAGCAGGCTCAAGGTTCACTCGGACTTCCATCCTTCTGAAGTCGATAAAGTGAGTACCCAGTTTGCTGGAGGGGGGGGGGCGCAATGTGTAGCCTGCATCATGACTTGTAAACCGGCCAGAGAGTGCTTTGGGATTAGAATTCCCAGCCTGTAGCTCTGCAGCCAGGTGCCTGCTGATTTAGACCAGGTTATTCTAACCATCTGGAGTTACAACTGTACAGTATTTCATCAAAGCCGTGTGGCCATCCGAAAACACAATTGCAAAAATAGGTTACGGGTGATACCTTTATAGGTCGCTAATAAAAATAAAAAACAAAGAACATTGCAAGCATTTGAGTGTAAATCACTCTTCTTCAAAGTGGGTCCCAGAAGTTCAGACATGGTAAAAGATGTGCTTTACCAGGAAGTTACTGTTTTTTAAGTCCTCAGTCAGATGATTTTTGCAGCTGTTCAGTACTTGGAAGTAGAGATGGGCACGACTTAGCGGTATTCCCGTTTCCGTTTCCGTTACTCGTTTCCGTTACTCTACGGAAACGGGAACGGGAATTACTCCCCCAGAGTTCGAGCTCGAACCAACGAACGAACAATTTTGGTCTGATTTGTCGTGCTCGTTACTTGCATCGCGCAATCGCGCGATGCCACGCGACACAGAAAAAAGTTTTTAAAAGTTAAAAAAACCCGGTTCCCGGCCGAAAAGCAGGCGGAAAAATGCCTGCCGTGCCTCAGGGCACCTACCAGAGGGGTTGTTTCTGGAGGTCCCCAGCAAAAAAAGCCAGCAAAAAGCCCAGTCTTGCCGCCGGCCGCCTCAATTAAAGCGCAAGCAAGCGGCACGGACGGCACAGGAAAAAACTTTTAAACTCTCCCCCCACCCATTCCCGGACCAAAAAAGCAGGCAGAAAAATGCCTGCTTGACTAAGGGCGCAGGGCACCTACCGGAGGGGTGGTTTCTGGAGGGGGGGTCCCGCCTCCCCCCATCCTGGGCAGCCAGACTCGCGAGTCGCCATCGCCATGCCATGCGGTGCGGGCGGGGGATCCAAAATGGGGCGGCGAATGCAATATTGTTTTTGAAATCGTGGTCCAAAAACACACAAGCACAACAGAAACACACGAAAATTTATAAACTGCCAGATATTTCACAGTAGCAGTGGGTTTTTTCTTGCAACAAAATGTCTCTCCTCTCCTCCTCTGTCCTCCATTGATTTTATTTTATTTTATTTTATTTACACCTGCGCAATGATGGGCTGGCCGAGTGGCCAGCCATGTGGGAGTGGACGACCATGCAAATTTTTGGAGCCATCCCACCAATCGCATGGCCACTTGGCCATGGAGACTTCTGGGATGTGCCAAAAAGCCCCCTAAAACCTGCCCTAGCCCCCCTAACCCTAACCCTAACCCTTGACTCCGTACCCATACGTCACAGACTGTCTTTTTAGTGGGTCAGAGAGGCACCCAGAGGTGCAACCCACTAGCCCACCGTAACCTTATCTGTCACTAGCCTAACCCTAGCCCTTGCACTAAGCCACCTTAAAGCCAGATCTACTTGCTTGCATTGCACTACACGCAGCAAGTACAATTCCCTTCTGTGTGAGACATGGTGGTGCGAGAGCCTTAGTTAGGCATCTCACTATGGCTCTGGGTTCAGTGCCATCCACTAGTCTTCACAGTCACTGTCTGCACATTCTGTTATGCAATATCCATATGGCTATTGCATAGCATTTTGCAGCAGCAGCAGGTGAGGAGGGGAGACCCCCATGTTGAGGGGTCTCTTGGAGCCTGCTTCCCCTTTCCTGTAGTGGGTGATGATAGGAGGCACCTACGGGTGCCTCCAGGAGCCCACTTTCCCTTATAGCGGGCCAGAGGAGGCACCCACCCCAGAGAGGTGCCTCCAGGAGCCCGCTCCCCCCCCAAAAAAACCCAGTACTAACGAAAACAAAAAAACAAAAAAACGAACCGACTAATTTTTGCGAATTTTCGCGAAAAACGGAGACGGCCCGAAACGGGACCGGCCCGACTAACGACAACTCGAAAATTTTTTTTTTCAAGTCGTGCCCATCTCTACTTGGAAGTTAATATCTCATAGGTTTAGAAATCATGAAGCAGAGATTGGGAGCCTAATGGCACCTCCTTCTATTCTGGAGCCACATCTATAAAGAGGGAGCTGATGCAAGACAGATCAGCTCAGGGTCCCAATCACGGGGGGGGGGTGCTTATGTGATGGATCTCCCTCTCAACTACAGGCACAGAGGGTAAGTTGTACATCTAGGGCCTTTCTGTGATTTAGACGTGAGATTTTTAAACTATTGACATTGGAGATGTGGAGATCAATACTTCCTCTATGGGGGTTGTTGCTACTTCTTAGGCATTTGGAAGAATATAAATTTTAGTCATGGGATGATGCAGACAGACAGAAGGACAGACAGGTGGCAACATAGGCACACCTCCTCCTTCAAACAGAATTTGCTGCCTCCCAGACGTTAGAACTCCTTCCCGCTGGAGGCCAGGGCGGCCCCGTCTCTGCTGTCTTTCCGGAAGCAGGCAAAGACCTTCCTCTTCAGGCAAGCTTCCCCTGAATGAGGGACTTCCTGCAATGTAACTTTATATGGATTACCATACATTATTCCATTGACTGATTTCATAAGAACACCAGTGTTTTCCATGTTACTTTCCACCCCTCATAATGGATTTTTCTTTTCTTTTTGCATGCTCTTTGTAGCTCTACTGTTACCTTTGAATGTTCTAAGATGCCTCTTTTAATTCCCTGTTCTTAATTTGAATATGTCTTAAATGTTCCCAGCAGGGGTGTATCTGAGGGGGCAGAAGGGTACATCTGCCCTGGGCGCAGCAATCTGGGGGCACCTGGAGGGGGAGCAGGAGGAGGAAGCCATGCACCCTCTCGCCTCCCAGCTATCCTCTTTTTCCTAAGGTTTGGCAACGGCACCCTCTCCGCTGCCTCCACCGACACTCCCGCGACAAGGCAGGCAGGAGCGTGGTGGCCGCAGCGCCTTCCTCCTCCTCTTCCTCACCTTGGTGGGAGAGGTGTAAGGCATGCACACACTACTGTGCACACACACAGATGCACCCATCCACCCCTGCAGGCACACCCACCCACCTCACGCCCGCAGGGTTCGGCTCCATTGCTGGGTGGGTGCGATGTGAGGGGGCGGCAGAAAGGGTGCAAAAAAATGAACTTTGTCTCCAGGCATTCCAAATCCTGGCTACGCCTCTGGTTCCGGGCTGTATATTGCCCCTCATCATTGTAAACCACCTTGGGTCCTTTTCCAAGGAGAAAGGTAAGGTAAAAAAAATTCAAAATAAAATAAAATAAAATAAAATAAAATAATTCATCTCAGCTGTCCGAGGCAAAAAGTACACACCACATCTGCATCCCATGGGGAACCGGAGGTGAATCTCCTCCTCAGCGTTCACTTTCGTGTTACGAAAATAATTTAGTCATATGAGCAGAGGTGCTATTTGCATATCAGAACTGATGAAACCCTGACCAGGGAGCTAGAGAGGAAGCGTTTGCATCTTTCAAAATCCTAGCTGGAGGGCATCACACTGAGCTGGCACCTGAATCCAAAAGGACTGAGTCAGCCAACCTGAGAAGTGCCATCCTTGGAGCTGCCAAACTGAAAGCTGAAAGCGAGAGTCCCAAGAAGATCCGAAGGGATCCGTGAGGGTGAAGAGCCCAGGACAAGGGTAGTCACGCCTTAAAACCAGTTAGACCACCACCCAGGGGACCAGGTGGTGGACAATGGCAGAAGCCCACTGATTAGATAAGGCTTTTGCCTTGCCCTGCTTTGTTTCACCACGTGCACAAACAAATACATTTGCATGTGGTGTAGCACCAGGAGGAGGAGGAAAAAGAAGCTGGATGTGAATAAATCTGTTGCACTGCTGTCGGCTGTCCTAAAAGAACCCCAGGCACTGTGGGTACTGCGGCATTGCAGGCAGATGTTTGTAAGAGGTTTGCATCTACAAATTCCCTTTAGAGAATTACGGAGCTCCTAATTACAGGAGGGGGGTAGGATCCTAGTGACAAAGCGGACTTGGGTCCTTTTCCAAGGAGAAAGGTGGGGTAAAAATACTCTAAAATAAAAAATAAAAATAAAAATAAATAAATTATTTTATTTCTGTCACAGAAAAAAAATACACAGAGGCTGAAATGACATACTTTTTTATTTTGTTTTGTTTTGTTTTGTTTTCTCTCTGCCCGCCACTTGCTTTCATGCCATTTCGTTTTAATTGTGTTATTATACTGATTTTTTTTCTTTTTTTTTTTCCTCTGGTATTACTTCTTGTTGTTTTATTGTAAACCGCCCAGAGTTCCTTTGGAAAACGGGCTGTATATAAGCTCTAAAATAAATAAATAAATAAATAAATAAATAAATAAATAAATAAATACTTGAGGAGTGAAAATTCCCCAGTGTTTCAGGAGTTGACTCATGGACCTTCCATTCAGGCAGGATAAGGTAAATTGCCTCAGGCAACAACTTTATTCCGAGGCGCCACTGAAGGACGGTACATTTGTTAGAAGCTTTGTTCGTTTCTGTATGTTTTACTGTTACCATAGGTGCCACTCTGGTCCAAGATGACTTGGACCAGAAGAATGCCATGGACATAGAGGGGAGCCAAGAGGTGCCAGGAAGGTCTTCGTACTGAATAGTCTACGTATGCCTTTTCTTATCTCCCATTCATTCCAAAAGAAATTTGGCTTAGAGGAGAAGGAACACCTCACCCAACACATTCCTCCCTCAGACTTCCAGATCTGAAGGTGGCACTCAGCTTGATGCACACACCTTAAAAGAGGTATGTAGGGCAGGAAAAGGCAGGGTTCTCAGCAGAGCTGTGGCAATACTGTATTTCCTGGATCTGGTTGAGATCCAGGAAACAAAGAGTAGGTGTCAATCGGAAATTTTCACAATGGAGAGAAGTGAAAAGCGGTGTGCCCCAGGGCTCTGTCCTGGGACCGGTGCTTTTCAATTTGTTCATAAATGACCTAGAGACAGGGATAAGCAGTGAGGTGGCCAAGTTTGCGGATGACACAAAACTTTTCCGTGTTGTAAAAACCAGAGAAGATTGTGAATCGCTCCAGAAGGATCCCTCCAAACTGGGGGAATGGGCTGCGAAATGGCAAATGTGTTTTAATGTAGCCAAATGTAAAGTAATCCATATTGGGGCAAAAAAACCAAACTTTATCTATCAACTCATGGGCTCCGAGTTATCTGTGACGGATCAGGAAAAATATCTTGGTGTGTTGGTGGAGAGCTCCATGAAGGTGTCTACCCAATGTGTGGCAGGAGTGAAGAAGGCCAATTCCATGCTAGGGATTATCAAAAAGGGGATTGAAAATAAAACAGCCAACATTATAATGCCTTTATACAAAACAATAGTAAGGCCCCACCTGGAGTATTGTGTACAATTCTGGTCACCGCATCTCCAGAAAGACATAGTGGAACTGGAAAAGGTGCAGAAGAGAGTGAGTAAAATGATTACTGAGCTGGGGCACCTCCCTTATGAGGAAAGGCTAAAACATTTGGGGCTCTTTAGTCTGGAAAAAAGGCACCTGAGGGGGAATATGATTGAGACGTACAAAATAATGGAGGGCATGAGTAAAGTGGATAGAGGAAAGCTCTTCTCCCTCTCACAAAATACCAGGGGACATATACTCAAATTGTGGGCTGGGAGAGTAAGAACAGACAAAGAAAATATTTTTTCACCCAGCGTGTTGTTAGTCTGTGGAACTCCCTGCCACAGGATGTGGTGATGGCATCTGGCCTGGATGCCTTCAAAAGGGGATTGGACAGATTCCTGGAGGAAAAGTTCATCACAGGTTATAAACTATGATGGAGATAATTAATCTCCAGGCTTAAAAACAAGGGTACTCCAAAGGCCAGATGCAGAAGAGTGGTATTAGGAGACAGATACCTAGTCTTGTGCGCTCCCAGAGGCATCTGGTGGGGCCACTGTGAGATACAGGAAGCTGGACTAGATGGGCCGTTGGCTTGATCCAGCATGGCTCTTCTTATGTTCTTATGTTCTTATGATGGCCTCCCCCAAGAGATCAATCAACCTTTACCTCACATGGATGTGTGAGGTAAAGGCCATATAATATGGCCTTACATGGCCAATATTAAAAGGCCATATAAGGAGGATCAACCTTTACCTCGTATGGATTTTCATTAAAAGGCCATCAAAGGCCATCAAAGTCACAATGATTTATTTTAGGGGGCAACAAATTCTTTCCTGGGTGTTATCCCTCCCGCCGCCTTTTGTACAGCATGCCTGTGTGTGTCAGCAATTGCACCTTAATGATCTTCAACTCTCTGAGTCATTCAGGCTAAAAGCATTCCAGGAAAAAATAAAAGAAACAAAACAAAAGACAAAAACATGTGGCACCTTAAAGACTATTATATTTTAATGTAAGCTTTTGCGGATTGGGTCCACTTCTTCGGACATATGGCAGCAGAATGAAATGTTCAATTTAATATACAAGGGAATAGAAGTTTCATGCCAAATATTCATCGGCTATTGGAACGTGGTGGCTCAGCAGACTAAGGCTCCGAAAACTGTTGGCTGACAAGTCGGCAGCTCGGCGGTTCGAATCCCAGGTGCTAAGCAGCAGAGTGAGCTCCTGCTGATAACCCCAGCTCCTGCCAACCTAGCAGTTTGAAAGCATGTAAATGCAAGTACAGTGATACCTTGTATAAAGGAATTAATTCATTCCAAATGAAATTATGTTAAGCAAATTTTCCTTTATACAAATTCCCCATAGGAACGCATTGAAAACAGAGTAATCCCTAATGGCAACAATTTTTATGTTGTATGGATTCGTCCCATAGATGATTCTGTTAAGCAAATTTTCCCTATCTCCGGAATTTTTTATGTTGCACAGATTTTATGTTATACAAACCGTTTGTTATACGAGGGTGCACTGTAGTTAAATAGGTACCGCCATAAAAAGCAGGAAGTGAGAATGAGAGAATAGGAGAATTTTGAATGTAGAGGTGACAAGAGGGAATTTGGGAGTTTGAATGTAGAGGTGGCAGGGAGGAATTTAGGGGTTTGTATGTCTCAATCATATCCCCCCTCAGGCGCCTTCTTTTCCAGACTAAACAGCCCCAAATGCTATAGCCTTTCCTCATAAGAGAGGTTCCCCCACCTCTCCCACAAGGCAAGGAAGAGGAAGAGAGGGCAGCACAGTGGCAGCGGTGTGGTGGGTGGGGATGCCTATCGCCAAGCCTTAGGGGAAAGGAGGGCAGCTGGGCGGCGGGAGGGTGCATGGCTTCCTCCTCCTGCTCCCCCTCCAGGCGCCCCCAAATTGCTACAGCTGGGGCAAATGTACTTTTCTGCCCCCCAGATACACCCTCCTCTCCACACCTTTTCCAGTTCGACTCTGTCTTTTCTGAGATGCAGTGATCAGAAATGTATGCAAAACTCCAGGTGCAGCCTTACTCTGTATAGAGTACAGATTTCCTCCCCACCCCCAGGGCTTCAAAATTTATCTCTGTCCTTGATCCATCATTTCTAGTTCCCTACAATTGAAGAGTGTTTGCCTTTAAAGCAGCAGCAATTCCTCCCAAAGCGACTGGGATCTTTCTTGCCAACCAGGTGCTAAACGCCAGGCTTTGCTCACCTTCTCCCGCTGTTTGCAGATGACTGAGCTCTTTCCTCTGCGTCCTTCCTCACAGAAGTTGACTCGGTGATGCATCCGACACATGGATGAGCAATTCTGGTTGCTCAAAGAGACTGATTAACCACTGATTGAATTCCACCATGGGCCATACCCACCTACAGCTCAGAACCATAATGGAATTGGGGGGAAACCATTCCCAGTTGTTTGGAAGAACCCTACACTTAGCATTATAACAGCACACTCATCCCTCTCTCATCTTGCCTTGGGGAGCCATGAGGTACTGGGCTTTTTGTAGTGGCTGTAGCAAGGTGACCACAAGGACCACATGAAACGGCTGCTGAGGGCTGTTACCAACCCATCCCTCACCTAGGCAAACAATATAATAGTCGCTCCTCATTCACTCAAGCATCTGCTAGCCAACCCGGGAGGAAACATCATTAAATTCTGTCTCCAGTCTGCTTCCGGTTACATGCCCCGCATCAGTTAATTGATAATAGCACCAATTAGCAATACAAGGACAGTGAGAATGGGAGAGGCTAAATATAGCTTTCTTTCCATATCAACAGATCAGCAGTATTTATAGGTTTCCTCCTGGGACTGGTCAGCTCCAGTCCTTCCCAGCAGATGGACCGAGAGAGGTGGACCTCTTTGGGATGTGAAGTTCATAATCCCAATTGGGGTTTGGGTGGCCAGTGCTGGTCTTCCTGTTGTTTTGGGGCTGAACTCCCATAATCCTTCATCACTGATTATGCTAAGGTTGATGGGAGTTGGAAGCTAAAATATATCTAGGGAAGCAACAGATAATCACAACCACCACCACCACCACCATATTAGAACTACAAAGCTGGAAGGATCCAGCCCCTCTCAAAGAGGCACAGTGGAAAATCAAATTCCGAACCTCTGGTTCCTAAGGTATAGAGCTATTCAGATGCTGAGTTCATAGAATCATAGAATCATAGAATTGGAAGAGACCTCAAGGGCATCTAGTCCAACCCCTGCCATGTAGGAACCCCCATCACAGAATGCCCGACAGATGGCCATCCAGCCTCTGCTTAAAAACCTCCAAGGAAGGAGACTCCACCACCCTCGGCGGCAGCATATTCCATTGCCTAATAGCTCTAATTGTCATGACGTCCCGGTTGTGCAATGGCCTCTTCTCCTTGTCCATATGCCTGTATCCCTTTGCTGCAGTAAAACATATGCCAAAGGGCGTTTATACACGACCCCTAAACTCCGGGGCAAATGGCTCCCAGCTCCGGAGCTTAAAAATGTTTTCCCACCAGCTCCGGAGTTTACAGGAAATTAAGTGTGACCACGCCCACTTTAGCGCGTCCCAGTGCACCTTTCAAGTACCTGCTCTCTGGAGGTGAAAATTCTTTGATGCGGTGTAATGATAGTGAGTAGAGATGGGCATGACTCAAAAAAATAATTTTTCATTTTTCGTTTTTCGTTGAGGGGTCCGTTTCGGTTCGTTTTTGTTTTTCGGGGGGTTTTTTGCACATTTTTCGTTTTCATTTTCGTTACGAAACGAAATGAAAAAACAAAAACGAAAACGAAAAATTTTCGTTTCGTTAGCATTCTTTTCAATGCAATGTGTCTGCCGTAACGAAAACGAAAAACACGGCAAAATATTTCGTTTCGTTTCCGTTGTCGTTTTGCTTCTGAAAATTTTTTTGTTTTCGTTTTCGTTGCGAAACGAAATGAAAAAATGAAAACGAAAACAAAAATTTCAATGAGTCATGCCCAGCTCTAATAGTGAGTGCGGGGCTCTCCTCGCTTCTGTTTATTGTTTTTTTGGCTCCCGCCCCTTTAAGAGCTACTTAAGAGACTGGAATGTTGCTGCGGCAAGAGCTAGAGGCAGAACAGAGGTGAGCCACGTCCCTTTTCTTCCTGTTTTTTCTCCCTCCCCTCACGCAGCCAGCAGCCAGGAGTGTGGAGGGGGTGGGAACACAGGAACAGCGACAAACCCCTAAGATCTCTGGTCCGAATTTAAGTGGCCAGCGGATCTTAGGGGTCGTGTGAAAAGGCCCAAAGAGAACAGAAAAGGACTCGTCTATACTTGAGGAGCACAGTGTCGCTTCTATCTCAATGAGTGTAAATTTGAAGGAGACGAGGCAACG
>CM074741.1:10306319-10371319 GCA_037367245.1 Phrynocephalus guinanensis
TTATCAAAAGCATCAAAGATGGGGATAGAGCTTAAAGCAGAGTCTGCAGAATTATGACTTTTTTAAAAAAAGTTAGACCAGGGTTTCTACTGGAGGAGAGAAAAGCCAAGGCTGGAAACATCAAAGTGCATGGAATGAAGACAGCTGCCAGGATCGCCACACTAGTCTTGCGATGTCTTTGAGATTTAATAGGAATGTCACAGCCCTGCACTTTCACACAGAAGGCTGTCACCTCTCAATCTTCTCTTCTCTGGAATAAAAATATTGAAGTCCCTCCGTTGTTCCTGGTAAGGCTTGGTTTTCATACCTTGTACTCCTTGGTCAGCTGCCTTTGGTCACACTCCAGCTTATCAATATCCTTCTAACAGTCGGGTTCATGCCTTCTTTTTTTGTACACACACACACACACACACACACACAGAGAGAGAGAGAGAGAGAGAGAGAGAGAGAGAGAGAGAGAGAGAGAGGCACGCCATCATGTTCCTGCCTCCCTTAAGTTTTTGTACTGTGTTTTATTATGGTTCCATGATGCACTTCCAGATTGCTTTGAAATCCTGTAATGTACACCATGTGTAAATCTTGATAACTAAGCATGTGCAGAACAAAGTTCCTTTTAATTTGCCATCAGGAGACTATTTACTGTGCTACCACTGACTTCAACAGTACCCCCTTGGAGTCAAATGACTTCCACGATCATTTTAATCACACTTGCTAGTCAGTGTCATGGAATAAAAAAAGAATTTGTCCTTAGGAAACGTGCACCACATAGCACCACTAAATTACACAATGATTTATATCAAAAAGACGCACGTCTTTGAATCTTGTCAATTCAGAGTAGACCCCCAAGAATGCTTCTCCCTATAAAAGGTCCCTACACATGGAAAACAAACTCCATATAAGCGTACTTAAGAGCTGCCTCTTGCCCCATCTCTGTCATGCACGTCCCAGGTTAGTTTGAACAGGCCTGAGATTCTGTGATCACTCATTATAAATTGTTCGCTCACCCACCCCAGCAACTGCAGTGTGCTTACTCCAAAATGTGGAACTATTCATTCTAATAAGACAGAAGGCCTTGCTATGCCATCACGTGGCCTTCAGGGATATGACAGGTGGCTTTCGGACATTTCTGGACTTCAGTAAAAAGTAATGCTTGTGGACACACACACACGCACACACACACACACACACACACACACACGCGCGCACACACACACACACGCGCGCGCGCACACACACAAGATTGCCAGGCATTTTGTACTGAATGGCTTTCTAAAAATGCAGGTTTCTGCCTACCAGTCCACCTGCTCTTGAGTATGATTGTGGAATGATAGATAAACTCTTCATGCTTGTTTTTATTTTTATTCTGATGAAATGCCATCAAAATAATTGTAACAGCATTTACCTCTTTTACTGCAACCTTGCATTGCTTCAGCCCCCCTCAGGCCCGGGTGTTATTGTAAAATTTATATATATGATTTTAGTGTAAGGTTTTTATTTTAGTGTAAGGTTTTTATTATTATTTTAATTATTTATTGATATTTGATGTTTTAATTGTTTTAATTCTTTGATTGTAAGCTGCCCAGAGACCTTTGGGTAGTGGGCGGCATATAAGTTGTAAAAATAAATGAAATAAAATAAATTTATATCTATATCTATATCTATATCTATCTATATCTATCTATCTCTCTCTCTCTCTCTCTCTCTCTCTCTCTCTCTCTCCAAGGTTTTTTAGGAAGTATAAGTTCGGCTTCTCTTCTCCCATTACGGTAGGGGAAATAAACCTCCATTTGCTTCACTCTCGACACAGCACAGAGAGCTGAATAAGCAAGTGCATTTCATATTCATTCAACATCTTCCGTCATGATTCTCTGCCAGCTGGACTTTCAGTAGCCAATACAGGCCAGTCCTTGGATGAGGCTATTTGTCTTAAGTCCAAATGGCCCCTTCCTTTCCCTCCTCCAGATTCTGCTTACACCTTCTTAAGCAGCCAACATGCATCACTCTTAGATGATAGGCTGACCATACAACGAGCGTTGTTCTTGCAGAATGGGCTCGCGAGATACGGGGTGCCCTAAACAGCAGCTAGAAGAGAGAGAAAATGAACTCATCCTTAAATTCATGCTGAGAAAGCCTGAAGGGAGATAGATGGTGAGGGAGGGGAATATATCTTATAAAGTCTGTAGGATGAGAATTTAGCAAGTTGAGTGCACGTGTGAGACAGACTAAGCAGGTATGACTTAACATAGGACCCTATAGGTGGAAAGAAGACAGATAAACAGTCCATGGAAAGACACACAACTGTGTTTTTCACATCCATATCATGAGACGCTGTGACCTCTGTTAATAAATATATTTAATCACTATCTCATTGCTATTGGCTTGGCCAGGCATTCATAGCCCCAGCTGCTTGGCTCCCAGCCCAATAAATAAGGCCCTGGAAGATAGTTCTCATGTAGGCACGCCAGGATTAGTATTATCTCTGCATTAATATCTCACGGCAGAGCCGAAACAGCTGGGAGCTAAGAGCGGGGAGAACCTTCTGGTGTCAAACATAGTTCCCAGCCATGAAGGCATGCTTTTGCTTAAGCCAGTGGGGCTTACCTCCGGTTCATAAAAATCAGAGTTGCCCATTCAGAAGACTCTTGAGCGAAACTCAAAACACTTGGGCTTCAGGGCAAGGAGCGACAATGACCTTCTGCACTTGTGTGTCAACAGCCAACTCACTGGAGAGGCCCCTCCTGTTTTTTTGCTGATTGTAGGCAATTTATGAGCACACAGTGGCCTCTTGCGGAGCCCATGCGTATAGCCACAATGGTGTACACTGCGATTCTTGCCTCTGACTGATGCAAAGCATGTCTGGATTAATATCCCAAGCCAAGGTTTATTTTATTTTATTTATTTTAGAGTATTTTTACCGCACCTTTCTCCTTGGAAAAGGACCCAAGGCGGCTTACAGTAACAAGGGATAATATACAGTTCGGGTATTGAGAACAGGAAATTGAGGGACATCTTGCAGCATTAATAGACAAACATTACATTAAAGCAACACGGTTATAGTCATAAACACAAACTCTATGTGAACCCATAGATTCATATAAAATGCACATATAAAATAAACACAGTAGTCCATCATTCAGGGAAAGCTTGCCTGAAGAGGAAGGTCTTTGCCTGTTTCCGGAAGGACAACAGAGATGAGGCAGTCCTGGCCTCTAGTGGGAGGGAGTTCCAGAGTCTGGGCGCAGCAGCCGAGAAGGCCCTTTCACGGGTTCCCACGAGACGTACCTGTGAGGGTGGCGGGATGGAGAGAAGGGCCTCTCCTGATGACCTTTTAAGGAGTTTCCACGCCAGAGGGCTCAGAGCAGGGAGCCATGGACACAAGGTCAATTGCATTCACTGCACCAAAATGAGATTTGGAGGGTGGATTTAATCTAATAATCTGATTTAAACCCAAATAAGGAATCTTGCTTGATCGCAACTTTGAAATGACAGTCATTTCTCTGCTGGCAAATAAAATAAAAATACCCAAAAAAGGCATTGTGAAATATCAAATGTCCACATATGCATGTACACACAGGTCTAAAAATTGCTAAATTTTTCAAAATAAAACCACCAGGCTATTATTTCATGTTCACGATTTCTCTGGTGGAAAAAGTGAAAATAGTGAAGACAGCAATTACAATTCATTACCCTTGTCAAGGCATACTTACCTTCCTGAACTAAGGTTTCCAGTTCTTGTTTGTTTCCGAAGTTAAACCGTTTGTTCGGATGCTTTGTAAACCAGAAATTATGAAAAACAGAACCATACAGGGGTGCAATGCATTATAGGAAATGAAAATCCTTTGGAAAATGCATAAACTGGGGTTTACTGGTGGGGTGGATAGGGAAACTGTTTTCCATATCGTACAACACTAGATCTAAGGGGCACTCCATGAAACTTTTGGGTGCTAGATTTCTAACAAAGAGAAAGTACTTTTTCACCCAGAAGATCACTGGTCTATGGAAGTGGTGACAGCTGTCAGGCTTGACAGCTTTAAGAAAGGATTAGACAAGTTCATGGAGAACTGGGGTATCCATGGCTATCCTTACGGATGCCTAAGGACAACCTCTGGCTTGAAGAGAATCATAAGCAGGTGAAGACATCTGCTCGGGAATACCCTGAAGCAAATGGTGAGCCATTGTGTGAGACAGAATGCTGGACTGGATGGGCTGTGGCCTGTTCCAGCAAGGCTGTTCTTGTGTTCTTATAAACGGAGGCAGTATTTTAAACAGACTTCTTTTTGTGAAGCGAACATTACTTTAAACGATGCATTTGTAAACCGGGATACCACTGTATATAGAAACCAGAGGTTGAGTGATTTGTGGCCTGCCTTCCTTTGTACATTATTATCAAGATCTTTATTGGGCCCCATTAGAATTGCTTGGTCTGTTTCTCTTAATTGTGCACAAGCCTTCATCCGTCATTACTTCGGAGCCTGCATCTCCCCCCCTTCCAATTCAGTTTAAAGCCCTCCTGATGATCCTCATTGACCTTGACAAATAACGAATCAAAATTGAATCACAATTTTTCTGATTCGTGCCCATCTCTAGTCATAAACTAAGCTACCGTATATACTCGAGTATAAGTCGACCCGAGTATAAGCCGGGGCCCCTAATTTAAACCCCCCAAACTGGGAAAATTTATTGACTCAAGTATAAGCCTAGGGTGGGAAATGCAGCAGGGCCTGGCAACTCCTCCTTTGTGAGTTGGGTGTATGTGTGATGTTTAAAATGACTTTTAGCCACCGAGGCAAGTGCTTGAGTTGGTGGCTAAAAGTCATTTTAAACATTGTTTTAAAATGACCTTTTAAAAAGTCATTTTAAACATGGGGGGGTCAGGAGAAGTGGCGCACAATGTTTAAAATGACTTTTAGCCACTGACCCGAACTTGCCTCAGTCGCTAAAAGTATTGACCCGCATATAAGCCGAGGACCCCTTTTTTCAGCCCAAAATTAGGGCTGAAAAACTAGGCTTATACTCGAGTATATACAGTAATTACTTATTACCGTATCTGAAACAATACCAATATTTTTAGCAACCAAGTATTTAAATTTTCTTATAAACACATTCCTAATTTTCATTTAGTTTTAAACTGGCCTCTTACAACTTCAACACATTACTACTCAGGAATATCTGGTGGCTTCCACCCCTCCCCATTTAGGCCTTTGAAAAGAGTTGATTTCTAGTATGCAGTCCCTAGTAGAAGATGGTAATACTACTTATGCTATTTTTATTTTTAGTATCTGTTCATAAGATACTTCTTATGTAACATTTTAATGGAAGAGAAACCTCAATAAAAACACTCCGTGCAAATCATTAAAGAATTGCAGAGCTTTATTTCAGCAGCAAATTATCTATTTCAGAAAGATGAACCGTCGTCACTTTAAATAAACCACAAGCTGACCTTGTATTGCGACTCTACGAGGACAAGATCTTGGTATGTAAATCACATGTACTAGTATAACAGAGAAGGGGGCAGAACAAATACAAATTAAGACCATCATGTAGAGCATTTCATTTTTCCATGCTGCATTTTTTTTGCTAGTTATTGGATTCTTCAGCTGCCACACTTTGAGAAACCAAGGGAGTGGATTGGCTCCCATGCTCCCAGCTCTCTCTGGAAAATTAACCTCTGAAGCACTGCTCTCTTGAGCCTTGAGTTGGATGGTTACCCACAGTCATGCATTCATAATCTAGTTTCAGAAATCCACCATGAAGAACACTTCCAAGGCTTGCTGCATCTAAACATCTAAGTTTAAACGTATTGGTCTCATTCAAGCAACGTGCTCAAGTAATGGGCAATTCTCTATAAATCTGGAACACAGATATGTAGAGAAAGGGCTGAACCACACTTTTCATTCACAAGAGTAACGTATAGTAAAAGCAAAAGTGTTCTGCTTATATACCGCCCCATACCACTTCAAGTAGTCTCTGGGCGGTTTACAGTTTTAATTACAGTATGCAGGCTACACATTGTGGCCCCACCCCACCCCTCAGAAAGCTGGGTACTCATTTTACTGACCTCGGAAGGATGCAAGGCTGAGGCAACCATGAGCCAGCTACCAGGGATTGAACCCCAGGTCATGAGCAGTTTTACCTGCAGTACAGGCATTTAACCACTGCATCACCAGATCAATATCTAATGAACATTCAAAAACCAGAAGATTTTCATCAAGAACTTGAACTAGTGCCTTCCTTTGTGTTTCCACTCAAGCATACAATTATGAAAAAATAGGAACATTTCAGAAACATAAGAAACATAAGAGCCATACTGGATCAGGCCAAAGGCCCATCTAGTCCAGCTTCCTGTATCTCACAGTGGCCCCACCAAATGCATCTGGGAGTGCACAAGACTAAATATCTGTTTCCTGATACCACTCCTCTGCATCTGGCCCTTGAAGTACAGTAGCCTGGTTTTAAGACTGGAGATTACACATCTCCATCACGGTTTGTAACCTGTGATGGACTTTTCCTCCAGGAATGTGTCTAATGCCCTTTTGAAGGCATCCAGGCCAGATGCCATCACCACATCCTGTGGCAGGGAGTTCCACAGACTTTTTGATGGATGTAGAAAAGTTCACCCTCACTTCTCTGCTTGAGAAAAACATAGTAGTACATTTAATAGTCCTCTTACTGATTTATAAGTTTTCACACCCAATCTATCCAGCGTGTCTGGGAATGCCATTGGTAATTTCCATAGTACTAATGTTCACAAACCAAACCTCTCTAGGTGATTGAGTTGGGATGGTACCAGACTGAAATATTTGGAGTTTTGAGTTCTGCTCCTCACTGATCCGTGAAACTCATTAGGTGACATTGAATGGAACGGCTCCCTCAACCTAACGTACCCTATTGAGTTTTGAAGACAAAAGTGGGTTTGCCACCTTGAGTTCATTGAAAGGAAGACAGGATATAAACGTAACTAAAATCCAGCAGCAAACTTTCAGAGAAAACAAACCTGTAAGTTCAACATAAATCTACATTTTCATTTCATACATGGGTGTGTAATTTCCTGGACCTTGAATGGCAATACAGTACAGTACTTATTTTTTTTATAAATGGTAAAGTAACTTTTTTCTTTTAAAAAAGGGTTTCTTGCACCCTCTAGTGGCCATAGAGAGCAATTGTGCATTTCCCCTCCTGTTCTGGAGTTGTTCCCAGTGATGGCAGGCATTGAAAGAAAGGCTCTGCTCAGCTAGAAAGCACAGGGGCAAAACTGATTCCCTCCACTCCACCCCTGAAGAGGCAAAGGGAGCTTTAGAGCACACAATGGTTAGTTGATTTTTAAAAATTCAAGGGACACTTAGGGCCTGGATTTCCCTTTGCTCAGCTCAGATTTACCAAACAGATCAGATTGTGGAACTACCCCTCCTATGAGAGGTTTGAGTGTTTTAACAGCAACCACCAGCCAGGCTTATGGAAGGCAAGTGAGCTCTCCTGGAACAAGGAAACACAAGGTACATAAATTCCTCCTTTTTCCTTCCTCTTGTATCTCAGAATCCAAGTGGTAGGGGCTCTCATTTTCCCCCAACATTAAGTTCACTGTTCCCTCTGGCTACACCATGACCTTGGAAAGCAGCCCTGCCTTGATTTTTTTTATTGTCGTCGCTCTGCATGCTGTCAAATAAGCCCCATGTACCCAATAGCTGTGTTTCTACGAGAACAAAGTCGTAAAGTCGGCTTTGGACTGGTGCAGTGAATGCAAAGAAGGCTTATGGGCTTGGGAGGTAGGCGGAGGACTGGCAGTCGCCGGAGAGTTATTTATGCACAGAGCAGCTGCAATGCATGCATGCAGAAGAAGAATGACCAGCAGCAGAGAAAACTGCTGACAACATTTGTTCAAGCCCTCTCCTTATTTGAAAGTTCGAGGCAGCAGCGTGTGCAGAGGACTAAATAAAGAACGTATTTCAGAAGTGCACAGTACACTCAATATTTGCATATTTCAAAAAAAAAAAAAACCCCAAACAAAATCAGCGATCTCAGCTCTGTAGGGTTAAAGGAAAAAGGAGAATCAATCCAGACTGAAAACCCATCAAGGATGGCGCCAAATGATTCAAATAAGGCAGAACGGGGACTCTTCTATATTTATTTCATCTAACAAGAGTTTCCAACATGATCACACAAAATGGTCCGCAGAAACACAATGCAACCTTGGAGGCTAAAGGTCCGGCTGAAGGAAACAAGGACTAGATAAAGACACCACATTAAAACATTGCATCCATTTACAGCAGGCGAGATAATTTGATACTTGTCATATAAAAAAATCATTTCTACACAAATAATTTAAAATATGGTTAACCCAGTGTGTGTGTGTCACTTGTTACTATTCTATGGGGATTCAAAATCAGTAAGAGATGATATCCCACAATTATTCGATTAACGTGTGGGATGAAAACAGGTCTGCCCTTCATAGCATTACTTGAAGCAAAGGACACATGACTTCAAGCTTCATATCATAAAATCTAGTAAATGAGAGAGAGCAAGGCACCCACCAGATGCCAGGAATATTTGAACCCCACCTACCCGAAAAAGGTCAGCAATCCGACCTCATCTCAACTTCCACTTTCTTTCCTGACTGGAAATTTTCCACATGACAGGTTCAGGTGCAACTGGTCTCCACTAATCCAACATGAAGCAGACATCATGAGAAACGGGAGATTCATACTCGTGACAAATATTTAGTAACAATTCAGGAAGCAGATCCAACATGAAGTTACTGAGCAACCTGTACTCAGGTGTTGTTGTTTTTTTCATTCTAAATGTTTGGGACTCGTAGGTAAGGTGAGGAATCTTAATTGACATATTTCTTGCCCCAAAGGTTTTCTACACCAAGATTTTGGGTTTAAGGCAGAAGGGAACTGTATGATCAGCTTGCAACTTCAAGTCTGTGAAAAATCAGTGCGTATAACGAGGTTAAAACGTTTCTTCATATGGCCAAATGCTTACCTTTTGAATACTTTACAGAAGCAGACAAAAGCATCATCTTAGAAAAGCTGGGTAGGCTGCCTTAAAATACTCTTCATTTCTATCCAAGATATCTTTTCAGTTGAATTGCTGATTTACACATGGCTTTTAAAATGCATTATTCCTTTAAAAGCAGGCTGTGTTGAACAAGATGCAGCTTTTGCATCCTGCATCACATAAATATACCCGCGCCCCCCAAGGCAGGAGTCTCCTCCCTATGGTGTGGGTTACAAATAAATATGCTATCAATTTCTAGATGTGCATGAAGGACACCCGAGAAACCATTCAAATGTCACAAGAGTAGTTTTAGAGAAACCTGTGATTTCACCAGCTTTTAACAGAGTACCATGTATTTCCGCAGGAATCCCAGAACTGTATTCCATTCAGATGATTTTAGCATTCTCAGCAACTAATGCATGTAAGCACCATCAGAGCACCAGCAAAGAAGCAGAAAACTTTATAAAAACTATAACACTAGCTCAATACAATACCCAGCAATGTAACAAAGTCAAATCTTGCCCTCGGAGACAATAAGCCGAAGCAAAATTCGAGAATAAAAATAACACGAATATTGGGAAGGTTCAGCGTGCCTTCTTGAAAGGTTGTAAAGTGCTTAAAAATTCTTTGACCTGCAAAGATAAGATGCAAATATTAGTTGAACAAACAACGAATAAGGGGGGGGGGGAACCATACTGGTTCCTGAACATGAAGTTCTAAGGATCATTTCCACCAGAACATAACTGAGAAATCCACACTGGCTATATTGTGGAGTACATGCATGGGCCAGAGATCTATAAATACAGCAAACTATAAATTAATTTTGATCGCTATTGAGGGGAGTTTGCAATGTGAACTTAACGGGTGGAAGAACAATGAAGATGATTGAGGACCAATAGCCTATAAATCCTAATGACTCTTTGGGAGTTTTCTGTTACCTTGTCAGGCTAGTCTCTCAAAGTCCTAGTTGATCATCATCAGAATAGGAAATGGCCACCACAGTGGACATATTTCATCCTATGCATCACTTCCCACAAAGGTACATATCCCACAGAGGTATACATGTTAAGTGTATCAGCTTCTTGAATGAGTGTAAATGTAATCACCCCAAACTCTCTAACTTATTTGAGAGACATTTTACCTTTTCAATCATATTTTCATGCTTGTCTTTGCTGCCTTTGAAGTCTTCGTTTACATCTAGAGTTAGAATTGGTATCTCTTGCAAATATTCAAAATCCGTTCTGTAAAGTAAAGTAGACATTTGAACTGGGAAACGAGACATGCAAATAAGTTATTTCCTAAACAAAGCACTATTTTAAGACTTGTTGCACAATCCTATGAATTTCTACTCAGAAAGGTCACTTTTGAGAAAAAATTTATAGGGTACCGTAATTCTATTAAGGCATACTAGTCAGGGTCGTCAATATTCACAAAATGGTTTTCAAATCAGATTTCATATGTATTGCTTAATAAATGGCAAGCATTTATTAATATTTATTTCTTAGTGCTTAATTTATCAGATAAAATAATTTTAATACTTAAAAAGACATGTTGCCAAAACTTAGGCCTGTGGAATTTAGAATCACCTGGCACAGGAAAAAGCAGAAAGTTGGTGTACTAATGTGTTGTGTCGTTACAGTCGTGACCGACCCTTCATGACTCCACGTCCATGGAGTTTTCTTGGCAGGAATACTGGAGTGGCTTGCCAGTTCCTACTCCAGGCGCCTACAGCACCTGGTATTTATTTATTTATTTATTTATTCTTGAGTTTATATCCCGCCCATCTTCCCAACGGGAACTCTGGGCGGCGAACATGGCTGAACAATTCAGCAAATACATCCAAGGGAATAAGAGACGAGACCAACAAGTCAACAGAAGTAAAATAAACATATTAAAAGAGCAGAGGCGAGGCGCACCCTTAAATTCAAACTCGTCGCTGCTATCAAATACAGCTAATTATCGATGGCGGATTTAAAAAAAAAAAGGGGGGGAGGGCTAAGCTAGGTCACCAAAGGCCTCGCGGAATAGGATGGTCTTCACCGCTTCCCTGGTGGTCTCCCATCCAAGTACTAACCAGGGCTGACCCTGGTTAGCTTCTGAAATCAGGCGAGATCGGATGTGCTTAGGGCATCTAGGCAGCAACTGGTGTACTAATGCCATTTGCTTAATGGAGAGAAGCCTGTAGATTTCCTTAAGGGATTTGTGCTTTATCAGAACCTTAATGAGAACCCTGGAAGGCACGTTTGCTGGGAACAGACTGGTGGAGTCTCCTTCTTTGGAGGTTTCTAAGCAGAGGCTGGGTGGTCATCTGCTGGGAGCACTGTGATGGGGGTTCCTGCATGGCAGGGGTTGGACTAGATGGCCCTCGAGGTCTCTTCCAACTCTACAATTCTAAGTACCGTAATGTCTTGTGTTGAAGCCAGCTTTCATGCTTGTAATGAAGTTTTTCCAGATATTCAATAGGAATGCCTTGTTCTTCATCCCTTCCACGGACATAAATCCTATTCAAGCATTTCTGATAAGAAGAAGAAGAAGAGGCTGAAGTATGATTTTTCAGAAGAAAAAACACACACACTTGCACTATTTCAATGAGTCTTAAAAGAAAAGCCAACAGACTTTATGCCAGAAAATGTTGACAAGATCATTGTGGCACCTTAGGAATGAATGTTCTAATCTTTTCTTTAAACAGCACAAAAGACAATCCAATCATTTCATCCATTACAGAGCAGCGATACTAAATGACAATAAGATAGGTACCAGCATCTTCAAGTCTGAGTATTTAAACATTGCTACAAATATGGGTTCGGCTCAGAATCTTTCAGGCTGGCCTTATGCAAGAGAACACAATAGATAGCACTTTATCTTCTGTTACAGTCTGCACTACCGGATCAAATCTCTCCCTTTATCTTAAGAGGCTAGAAAGACTTGATTATTGCAATCAAGACAGAAGATTTCCCAAGATTTATGCGTTTCCTTTTCAAGAATTCAGCTCTACCAAAAAAATGAAACAAAGACTTTCTTCTTTAGCACTCCATACAACTACACAAATCACAAAGCAATCCTTATCACAGAGATGCAGAGAAGGATATGCAGAAGAGATAGTAACATTGCCAAGTGCCCTCAACACGGAGAGTAGTCCTTCCTTCCATGGCATGAATGCACAAGGAGATTAGATTTGTTAATCCCAGATATACTGGTGACCAAGAAGCACACTGCTCAGAGATTCTATTTTCTTGGAGATTACAATACGGTAACCCCCGCCCATTCGCAGTTCATATACTGCGGTCCCGGTATATTGTGGGACTACAGTATATGGGGAAAAAAAAGCCCCCTGGGGGTAAACTGGAGAGGCCTGTATCAGGCCTCCTGTGCTTACCCCACGCCTGGCGCTGCCCCAAACGGGCCCCTGACAGCCTTGTCGGGCCCCTCCGAAGCCGCAAAAGTGCTTCCAGCTGAATTAGAAGTGACTTCCAGAAAACCAGAAGTGACCTTCGGATCGCTAGAAAGCACTTCTGGGGGCCTTTCTAGGCATGTCAGGGGTCTCAGAAATGCTTTTCGGTGAACTGGAAGTGATTTTCAGACACATGAACAGTTTGATTTACAAATAACCTGAAGACAGAGAAATCCAGCAGGTCTAATACACCACTGATTAAAACAACCTCACTGGCACTTTTACACCCTACTTTATGACTTCTACAGAGCCAGAGGGGCAAAGGTCTTTACAAGGCTTTAGACGTCAGGTCTCAGATACATCTTTAGTTGTCCTTGTGCCTTCTGAAGTCAAAGGGGAGACTGAGATTACAGATATTGGTTGTTGGGGCTTGAGCTGAACATCTCCCAAATTAAGCTCTTTAGCCACAACAAGGGCAAGCCACTAACTTTGAAGCTTTTCAGAGGACTCAATTCAGCTTGATCTCCATTTATATTTCTGTCTTATTATCAGCCCGTCAACACTAAGCAAAAGAATGATAAGCAAGTGCTATGCCTACCAGAATAAGCCTCCCTTTACTCTTACTCATTACCTGTTCAGGCTTAGAATGCACGGCTTAGAATGTCTGCAGATGTTTCGACTTTGCGTGAAAAATGAAATCTGGGGCAACATGTGTGTGTGTGTTGTCGTTATAGTCGTGACCGACCCTTCGTGACCCCATGTCCATGGAGTTTTCTTGGCGGGAATACTGGAGTGGCTTGCCAGTTCCTACTCCAGGCGCCTTCAGCACCTGGTATTCCCTGGTGGTCTCCCATCCAAGTACTGACCAGGGCCTACCCTGCTTAGCTTCCGAAATCAGGCGAGAACGGATGTGCTTAGGGCACCTAGGCAGCTCTGGGGCAACAGGCTCACTACTAAATAGTTCTATAAATACACACATTTTTGAGATTTAGGGGAAGAGGGAAAGGGCCAGAATTCTGCATGTTAGTACTGCTTATTGCAAGAGCTAACCTAAGATTGATTGATTGGTAACTAGTTGTTTTGTGATACACCAATAGATGTTTGCCTCAATTGTTTCCAACATTAGCAGCAGCAAATAAAAGGCTTTCTCCTGCCCCATTCTAAATTAGGCTGCTAGGACCATGGATACATAGTAACCCAACAGCAGAAGGACCGTAAACACATAGGATCCATCACATAAAGCAATGCTTCTCAACCTGTGGGTCCCCAGATGTTCTTGGACTGCAACTCCCAGAAACCCCTTCCAGCGCAGCGAGTGGTGGAGGCTTCTGGGAGTTGCAGTCCAAGAACATCTGGGGACCCACAGGTTGAGAACCACTGACATAAAGCACTTAACTGACTCTCCAGAGCTACCATTTTGTTTCTGATGCCAAAGCTCTTTTAAAAATATAGAAAGAAATATAAAAAAGCCTTGCAAGTCTAAAGCCCACTCATACCCATTCTAGCATCCCAACGGCCAGCAGAGTATCAATTCCTACCTCAGGAGTAGCTCGGAGATAAATAATGCCATCCAGTTCAAGACGTGATCCAAACTGCTGATTCATCCAGTTGTGCCAGTCTTGATAAATAGTCCACTCGGTTTCATTCATACAATCGGACTCGTACAGATTAGATGCAAAAATATATCTATAGAAGAAAGAGAAATTCAAATATAGCATCATCCCGTAACCTTTCTAACACACATATAACCTGGGACAGGGGACAAAGAACTGACTCTATAAGGGCACAACAGATGAAACATAACAGCACCAAATTTATTAACAGCTAAAAACAGCTCAACACATTGAAATCCACTGAATTTCAAGACGTTTTTGAGGATATTATTATTAGTTCAATAGAAGAGTTGATCACACTAAATAGGAAACATCTCTCCAATATTAAAATGTATGAATGTTTGCTCGCTCAACAATTGTGTCCTAGTTAATGATCAGAGCTATTCTAAGCATATTCAAAGTGCCTTTTAGAAGACTCAAAACTCCTTGACGTCTCTCATTCACAAGGCAATGCTTCAGATCTGGCAACTTCCTCATTCCTGATTAGGGTGGTCTGAAAGGAATGCCCTTTATTGAAACACTGAGACACTTCAATAAAAAGTAATCACCACCATCTCTTCAAGCATTTTTTGCTGCACAAAGGTAGCCTCAAAGGAACTGGGGGAGATTTCAAGGCAGCGGCTTAGCAGCACCCCAGGCACCAGTGGAGCCAAATGTATCTGCTAGGATGCAAAACAAAGAGCGTGCCAGAAGAGAAACCAGCACTTAAGCTTGCCGTCCAAGACACAGCCACTAATACCACTGACTGCCTCCCACCAGTACACATTTCTCAACAGGATGCGCACCACATTAAGACAAACGAACTGAGTCAGGTCTGTTTCCTGTGATCATGAAAGCAGAGCAAAGAGCCCAGCTACATGAAGACAACAGAGTGGCCAGCATTCAAGCATGATTAGAAATAGGGAAAGAATGGGGGGGGAGCTCAGGGAAATGACAGGGAGCTTGCTGTTTATATTACAAATTATATTTCTTGCCTTTCCCACTAAAGGCATGCCCTTTCCCAAATTTCAGACTACAAACTCCAGAAACCTCCAGGAATTCTGTCAGAATTGTAGGACGTGCCATCCAGAAATGCAAGTCTGGAGATCAGCATTCTGGTTATCTGCCTCCATCACTGCCTTCTGCAGCCGGTTTCTATTTTTATGAAAAGGAAGTTGCCATGGTGCTACCCAAGAGACACAGGTCTTTGGGAGATGCTTTCTCTAGAGCTTAATGGGCAGCAAGATAAAGACTCTCAGCACCCTCTGTGCCCAAAAGGTCCTTCCCCCACTCTCCTCCTTGTAACTGACTCTCGTAGAGGCTTGAAAAAATGTGGAAAGATTAAAATAAAACAGAGTGTTCATCTTAGCAGAGCACCACTGGTGCCTTTCTGTCTTGCCTGCATTTCCCCATTCATAGGAACCAGGTCTCCCTGGGGGATAAAAAAAAGCACACCAATACGGTCATATCCCTAGACAAGAACTGGGTTGGAGCGTCACCAAAAGGGAACAGGGCAGATTAGTCATAATCTGTGCAGCCTTTATTTAGGCACAGACCAGATGTGGGGGATTTCTCCACCTCCATACATCTCAACATGTGTATGTTCCCTTTAAGCTATTGTGGCCTCAAGACCATTTGAAGTAGACATGGAAACCTCTGTCTGTCAAACTGAATGGCTTATCAGTAGTAACATGGAAGAAAAAAGGGACACTAAGGAGGATGAGCAAAACAACAACACAGTCACACCTGTCACTGTAAACAGATCTCTCAAAGAAGACTACAGGATTTTCAGCTTCTTTGAGTTTCCCTTCAAGGGAACTGAGCTGAGCTCGAATTCTGCTCAGACAGGCATAGGTCTGGAAAGTGAAGGACCATCGCTCTGGCTTCTCGTACATCATCTGGAGTAAATTGCCACCACTCTTCTGTGAAGGTGTCAGCTCCTTTAAAAAAAGGCAAGCAAGATAACATTTGCATAATGCTACTTTTGTCTTATGAAAGCTGCCGGTTAAATTCTTAAGACACGGTTGATCAAAATTGTGTCACTTCTGATCATTCAGTTTCATTGTCTGTTGTATTTACCAAGATGGCAAAAGAAAGAAAGAAAGAAAGAAAGAAAGAAAGAAAGAAAGAAAGAAAGAAAGAAAGAAAGAAAGAAAGAAAGAAAGAAAGAAAGAAAGAAAGAAATGAAATGAAAAAGTGATAGCTAAAAAATTCTTCTTTTTAAATAGAAAAGAATGATAGTTTGTATGATAGTCAGCCATGTGAAGAAAACCTAGCAAAACTGTAGAGTTAAAAGAGATGTTTCTAGAAAATGTTTTGAAATGTTTCATTTTGGTCTCATGAAACATCAATCACAGTGAAGTGTTAGATGAGCAGGCTCAGGGCTCATTAATGGCCTACTTTTGCATTTTCCAATTTACTTGTTTCCAAAAAGCCATAAATCTGCCCATTCAGATGCAATAATCTATGTTCCCGACATGCCCTTCAATGCATAATTGGACATGTAAACAAATATGCTTATGCGCAGAAATAGCTCCGACTACTAGAAGGAACTCAAATTCATTCCATTACTGTACAGTATTTTTAAAAATGAAAAGAAAAATTATTTAAATGTTGATTGCCCTATTTAGAGTTATTTTAACTTCTCAGTTCACTTATTTTGAAAAAATTAATACCATAGACAGCACTCGACACATTTTTTCATGGAAGTTTATCTCCCACCTGGCCCTAAGATAAAAACTCCCACTCTCTCACCCCTCTCTTCCATCACCACCCTCACCCTCACCTTCACCCCACTCTATCTGGTTCTGGTTTCTGACTCTTGAGGAATTTACCTTAAAATCACACCATTTCTACAGACACTGGCCACAGAGCCATTAGCAATACTTAACATATCTATGACCCCTACCCAAATCTTCCTTCCCACCATTTGTACAACTAATCATCTCTCCCTCCTCCACAGATATATTAACAATGCTTAACATATCTATGACCCCTGGCCAAATCCTCCCACCACTTCTACAACTAATCATCTCTCCCTCCTCTTCCCCCTCCCCTACCCACCAATGAACATCTGGTATGAAATGGATATCTCATCACATATATTATACACGTCATTCTGCTGCTATATGCCTGAAAACGTGGACATGTCCACGAAACGTTACATTAAAATATGAAAGTTAGTCTTTAAGTTGCCACATGTTTTGTGTCTTTTGTTTTTCTTTGATTTTTGCCTGCAATTCTTGAAAGGACTAACAAGGCTACCCTTTCGGAAACTTCTACAGATTATCTTTAATAATACTAATGATACTAATGATACTAATAATACTAATACTAATACTAACAACAACAACAACAACATATTTATTCATACCTCACAGTCATCCTGGCAATTCTGAACATTGCACCATCTTGCTACTGGTTCTGGAACAACTTCCCAATCCTTGCTGGCTTGTTTGAGAATATTCACAAAAGTCGACTTTCCTGAAGCTATAGAAATAAAAGAACATGTAAGATTCTGGCAATGAGATTTACTAGAAAGTTTTACTTACTGTTCCCTAGCTGTAGCTATTTAGCATCTGCTGCTGGAAGTAATACATAACTACCAAGTCTACTAGCCATTGATAGCCTCTATTAATTTGTCTAAATGCTATTTAATACAAGAAACACATTATTCCACAGTCATTTCCTTCCTTGCTGCACTTGATAACAGGAGGAAAGGGAAGAGAACAACTGTGGGGATATAGAAGGTGACATCAGTCTTGAAGTGTTCCGTCTCATATATGTCTGGGCCAGTTATTCAACAACTCTGGCAAAGTGGTCCATATAGTTTGGTGTTTTCTGCCCAAACACCTTCTCTAGTATGCTAGTTTTGGTTTTAAATCCACCCAACTAGGCATCCACCACAATAGCTTGTGATGCCCAGTTCCACTTCTTCATTATGAGCTGTCTGAAGAAATACTTCAGTTTGTGTGTCCTGAATCTCTCTCTTCATTTTGGTGTAATTAATGGATGACCCTGGATTCCAGGGTCCTCCATTTTTTCAAAATCATTAACATTTTTATATACCTTTATTATAATCCTCCTTACTAGTCTTTTTGTAAGCTTCAGTCTTTATAGCTCTCTTCTTTCAAATATTTAAAAGCACATTTTGTTTCTAAAAAGACCTGGATGTTGACTATTCATTGTTTCAAACCACCTAAAATATTCATTCACTCACTCACTCACTCACTGCTCTTCTTCCCATAGGGAACCCAACTTACAACAGATAAAACAAAATATTTAAAAACACTATATAAGTATTATGCTTAGAAAACAATGAAACATTAAGAGGTTTAAAATCAAATTTAAAAACAATTCAAAAACATTTTTAAAATAGCACTCCAGAGAAAACTGTATGGCTTAAAAGCCTGTCCGAAGAGGGAGGACTTTGCCTGATGATGGGAAGAGCAAATGAAGGTCACAACCTAACACCTCAGGGCAGCGCCTTCCATAGCCACTGAGATGGCCCTCTCTCACATCCTCACAGGGAAAATGGTAGAACCAAAGAAGGACCTCCCAGAAAATCTTAAAAGCCAAGAAACCTCATATGGGGTGATACGACCCTTCACATAGCCTGGAACCACGTCATATAGGGTTTTACAGGTAATAACCAGAACTTTGAATTGGGCCTGGAAACAGATGATCAGACAGAGAAACAGTTGCAGTATATGTTCCCTATAATCAACATAAGAACATAAGAAGAGCCATGTAGGTCAAGGGCTCATCTAGTCCAGCTTCCTATATCACAGTGGCCCCACCAGATGCATCTGGGAGGGCACGAGACTAGATCTCCGTCTCCTGATACCACTCCCCTGCATCTGGTCCTTGAAGCACCCCAGTTTTAAGACTGGAGATTACACATCTCCATCATGGTTTGTAGCCTGTGATGGACTTCTCCTCCAATGCCCTTTTGAAGGCATCCAGGCCAGATGCCATCACCACATCCTGTGGCAGGGAGTTCCACAGACTAACAACACGCTGGGTAAAAAAAATTCTTTTGTCTGTCCTCACTCTCCCAACCCTCAGTTTGAGTGGATGTCCCTTAGTTCTGGTATTTTGTGAGAGTGAGAAGAGTGTCCCTCTATCCACTTTACTCATGCCTTGCATTATTTTGTACGTCTCAATCATATCCTGTCGAACAGTCTGGCTGCAGCACTTTTAAATCAGTGGGCACTCCCAAACATTCTTCCAAGGCAACCCCACAATCTGCCTTCAGATAATGAGCTAGTCAATTCTGGTTTTGAAACATTAAAAATAAAAGCTTTTAGGCCTTGTTAATTTTTCTGTACCATGAATATGGCAAATTACGTCACGTCACCCTGAACCAAGGTATAATTTGTTGTTCAAATCTGTTGCTCAACTCTGATTGCTCCTTTAATTTGCTACAATTTCATATTGAAAAACAGTAATACAATTACACAATAAGGCAATATTTATGGAATATGTTATACATTTCCTCTTTGGAACCTTTAAATCAGGATAAGGAAGTTTCAGTCCCCCGAATGTTTTGACCAGGTTGTGCATTCTCTCACAATTGCCTACAACAGCTAGGGCTACTGAAATCTAAATATAGAAAGGTCCAAAAATCCTCCATTCCTGGTTCACATTCTACCTTTCTTCCTACTTTATTGTGGCTCCTTTCCTAACAGTTTCAAGTTATTGTTCTTTGTGTGTGCATACACGTTTTGGGCAAGATTCTATTCTTCATAATTTAATCACAATACACTATCAATGAATGTAACATTCTAAAATAGGCATTACCAACCATTGTTTTTATATGTTAGAGAGAGTTTCTTACAGTCTATTGTGTGAAAAAAGGTGTATGGGATTCTGTTCTGTACAAATAGTGTAACAACAATACAGCAGGACCCTGCATCTACTAATTTATTAACCACTGATTCAGTTATCCACAGTTGGCAGAAGGAAAATTTTAAATAAATAATTCAGCAGCCACAAAGCAAGCTACTGTCACAAACATCAGCTGTAAAGCAAGCTACTGTCAGGAACAGCAATCAGAGGATTGGCGTTCTCTCTTATCCATAGTTTCGTTATCCACGGGAAGTCTTGAAACCGATCCCCAACGGATAGCAGGGTCCTACTCTAATAATTTTCAGGGGCCAAGAGTTGTGTGTTGTCGGTCCTTTTCTTTGGCAGATGTACGTGCATGCAGATTTGCAAGTGTGTTTAATTTGACCTCCTTGACAGCTTTAGTATAACTGCTGGGTTAGGAAGTTGTACCATAATATGTGGCTTTACATTTATATGGAAATTACTTCAGGAAACAGTGTCCTTGGAAAAACATCAGGAAAAGGCTGGGTTTTTTTTTAAAACAAAAAAGGTCTAAAGAACCCACAAAGAAACGGTGCACACATCTCTTTGCTCAAGGCAGGCTGCTCAAATCCGTCTACAGAGGGTGCAGGCCAAGATTTTAGGGACACCCCCCCCCGATCTAGCGGGGCCAATGGCTCTCCCCCCCCCCCACGAGCCACGTACCTCGCATCAGGGGCCCCACTCCCACAGAAAAAGCAACTGACCTCCCCTGTTTTCCAGGCGGTCTCAATATGGAGGGGGGGGGGGAAACCACCTTTTCGCTTTCTCTCCCCCCCCCCCACCTTTCCCTCTTACCGATATTGCCTTCGATGGCGATCTTCTTAATGCCGCCGTCGGCCCGGATCCGTTTAGGGGGCGTCGCCATGGAAACTGCCGAGCCGGGGTGGGGGTGGGGTGGGGCAGCCGCTGAAGAGACGGTGGGGGTTCCGGGAGGACAAAAGTCAAGCGAGCGGCGATTCTTTCTTCCCGCGCTGGGGAGGGCCGCCCCGCCCCTTTCTCTCTCCCCCCCCCCAATGCGTCTTGCGCGCGCCAATCCCCTGGCCGCCCTCTCAAGCCGGCGTTCGAATTTGGCGCGCGGTCCTTCGGGATTGGCTGCGCCGCGCGGTGACGTCGCCGCCGAGGCCCCGCCCCGCCTCCCCACGCCGGCTTCCGACCGGCCTGGCCTTGGGATCCCGCTGCCTCTTCGCGGGTCACGCGCTCGACCCCTCGCGCCGCCACCCGCCTAACGAACTAACCCCCCCCTCCGCCCCGCCCTTCGCCTGTCTATCACTTCTCCCTACCGGGGCCCGGGAGGGTCAGAAAGCCTTCGACGGAAGAAGGCAAAGCCGCTGAATATCGTGCAAAGGGAAGCGGGCGCCAACCCTTATACTTACCTCATCGATGCGGAGGCCGGCTCCGAAAGGAACAGGGGAGATGAGGCGCATGCCGAGCAACGGATGCGGCTGGGAGGGAAGCAGTTGAGCGGCGAATGCATCGCCCGGCAGATTCCCTGGGCGGTTGCCATGGCGCCCAAGGCGATTGATAGGCCTAACCTTTTTTTCTCTGGCTTCCAGCCAGCGAGGAAAAGTCAAAGAACAAGAAAAGTGAACAAACAAGAAAACCGAGTTCGGTTTTTTGTCTGGGGCGTGTGTTTCCCTTTGTAAGGGCTTGGGTTTTTATAACTTCTTTTGGGAAAGAAAATCTTTATATAAATATTCTCTTCGGACCAAGTTCTGTAGGACACTAGCCCAAATAAGGAGCTGCATTGACAAGAGTGGGTTTTTTTTATCTCCAGTAAAGTGTTTGTTCAACGCCATTTATTTCCCTCAGATCCTTGTTTAAAATGTCATACATTTACCCATTCATTAAAAGACATCTGCAGATGAAAGCGTTTTAAATAAAAATGAAAAGCAGCAAAAGACGTGCCTTTAGTACACTGATAAAATAATAAACATGGAAACTTAACATGGTATGAATCAGGGAGCAGAGAATGAAAGCAATAGCTTCAGCTCAGGGCAGCACAGCAAATTTTACAAATCCCAGCTCCAAAAATATGAATTGAGAATTTGAGATTAATATGCAGATAAATCAGCATGAAAAAATACCACAACACAGACAGAAGGGTTGTCTCTCTGAGAGAGAACAAGGAGCTTTTTGGCACCTTAAAGGTCAACAATATTTGATATAAGCATCTGCAGATGGTAGCCAGCAGCTTCAGTAACAGGCTAAGAACATGCTATGCTGGCTGTGAGATTCTGGGAGTGGAGTCATAAGAAAATAATAATAGTTTCTTGGTTATAAATTAATGCCTGTCTTGCGGTGTGATCAGAGCCTTCTAGCCATCCAGACCATGGCTGAGAAATAGAATTCTGAAATACAGTACTGTTCTCCCTGAAGGAATTTAAGAGTATACCTTCAACTCCAATTTTCTTTCCAATTTTAATCTTCAGAACAGGGACCTGCCAATGTTATTCCTTGCAAAATGATATGTATTTTTGATCTGTTAGGTGGAAAAATGAAGTGTAAGGTAAATCAAAGGGTAAGGTCTGCCCAGAGTGACCTTGTCAGATGGGTGATATATAAGCTAAATAAATAAATAAAAATTAAATAAATAAATAAATTAATACACTAGGATGTTTTTCTTCCCAAAGGAACATTTGGTTAGCTTACGTTTTGCAGGTTCAACATAAAAGATGGATAATGAGCGATGGAAGAGATTGAGGGATTTAAAGAGATAACATTAGTACTGTATTGTCCTTATAGCAAATGAATATATACGAGTCTAATAAATAAGATGACTCATTTATATGGTTCTGCCATGTTATTTTTAATAGATTGTCAATAAAAATACTTTTTAAAAGGAGCTGAGATACAGGACACTTGAGATATTGGTAAATAGAAGAGATGGGCATGAACTTCTGGTTTGGCAGTTTGTGCCTGTCTGCTCATCATCCATACGTGTGTTCTGCACTTCAAGACCCCACCACAGCCTCCAATGCACCCAATGGAAGAGGTGGGGTTTTGAAACGCCAGACACCTATTCAGGCAATAAAACAAACCCACACAAACGAACACCCATCTCTATTAAATAAATGTAAGCTTGGGTCCTCAAACTTAAGAGATGACGCAGTTAGGGATTTAAAAAGACACATGGTGATGAACTTTCTGTTCTCACAGAGATCTGTTTCTTCAATGAACGCAGCAAATTTGAAACATAATGCTGGAAGAGCAAAGAAAGAAAATACATGAAACAAGATATCAATGGAAACTAGTTGTCTAGAATTGAGACTAGGCAACCATACTGCCCAGAAATTAGTGGCATCACGGAATAAAGACCACAACCAGGAGGTGCAGGCTATTATTGAAAGTGTGTGCAAAAATGTACACCACTGGAGGAGACTAAATGCTTTGTCTGAATCTTGGGTTTTAATCTTCAGTCCCCTTTGGAATCAAGGCAGGTTACTCATTGCAGGATCCCTATTGTATTTTTAAATAAGCTTGTTTGTTTCTCCCAATTTATTAATTCTCTCAGAATTATTATTGCAGGAGTTACTCCAGAAAGGGTGCCAGCTCTCTTAATATTGGACATCCATAACTAATTCCCTTGAGCGAAACTGTACCAACATCGCTTGGACCTGATTTTAAATTAATACGTGCAGCCTTAAAATGAAAGTACTGTTTGTCTGGGAGGATTTAATTTAATTTAAAAACAAAACAGAACACTAATAGGGCTTTTGTTTTCATTTTGTTAAGTTTTGACTAACACACTGTGCTTGTCCCTTAGCCCTCTAAAGTTTTAGTAACAGGAATGTTTGTTTTTTGAATGGATATACTTTCTAGCTACCCTACTTTCATAACTTGGTTCTAGGTTTAGGGTCTTTATGGATTAAGTTAGGAAAAAGAAATTAAGAGGGAATGCAGTAGAGAGGATAACACTTAGCACAAGGGTTCAAAACACATACAGTACTTCCTTATTGGCAACTGATCCCCAAATCCAGCTTTATAGTTCCACCCATGTGAAAACACTATTTTGGTTTTAGTGTTGTGTTAATGCATGGATGCAAGTATATTCTATAGTATTTTGATACTTTATATATGTATACAGTACTTTACTTTGTGCTGAAGCTATTCGGATTTATTCTTTGCACCGTTATTTTCAGGTCTTCAAGTGTCATACTTCATCTCTATTCTACTCTCTTTTTGTTGAGGTAATGGATGTAGTAAGGTAGGCCTTTAAAAAGCTTAGCCCATAATCAGCTGGTTAGCAAATGGACTTTCTAATGCAGTGAAATTAAAACAACCACTATTACTGTTCTAAACATTCCCAATTTCAGACAGAAATATGACCAAAGGGCACCCAACTGCTGTCCTTATTGCATTCAGATTAGGGTTAGTGTGGCAAGTGAAACCAAATTCTGTTGTTTTCAGCTCACCCACAGATTTGCCCCCACTCTACTGCCAGATATAGCACCATATTAGACAAGATAAAAGCCTACATTAAAACTGGCAGGGTCAAAGACATGCACAGTGTTGGGACAGCCATCTCTCCCGTTTTTAGGACTGCAGTTCTTCGTCAACATTGCATCATCAGGAGTTAATTGAAGAAGATCAGGTTCATTTTATTGCTATTAAGTCTGTTTGCAATACAAGTACTTCAGAAATCCAGATGAGGTAATTACACATAATAATTTATATGTGGAATGCTCAGATGTGTACAATGCACAGATACATAATGAACGTCCATCTACCAAAAATAACGTCTGTAAAGATGAGAAGCGGGAAAAGGCAATCATGGTCAAACATAGCTATTTATTTTTCTTCTTATAAACAGCATTCAGTTCCTTACTGAAAAAGCCTAGAATTTTTTTATATATATAATATATTTATCATCCCATCACTTACAACAATCTGTATACATTATTTACATCTTTCCAATACATGTGTCGCAGAATTTCAGACATTCAACTTTTTAAAATCAAAAAGGTGTTTTCATTTCAAACAGTATTGATCAGTAATGAATACAAAACTGAAGGAATATTGGCACAGTCTGCTTACAGTACAGGTCTTTATGTTGCATTTTATATTCTGAGTCTTTTGTGCAGCTGCTTTGAAGCATTTCAAAATGCAGTCTTGATTACAGTGTTGCATTTCCAATATCTTTTTTTTTTTTTTGCCTCTGGCAGGCAGCCACAGCACCAGATTTGGGGTGGAGATCTATTGACCTCATGCATAAAGGAAACTCCCAAACACGATATTAATCAAATAGCAGGGGTTCCAATTAATTCAGTCAGAAGACTCAAATGGCAAGACTTTTGCAGGATTGGACTGTTTCAAACAAGAGCTACTTGTTGAAATATTAGATCAGAGGCAGTATTCCTTGAGATACAACATCCTCAGAAAGACGATGGACTAAAATGGACTAAAATCTAGCCTTGCAAACATGTTTGTGTGTACATGTGTGCACATGTTGCTCTTTTTTTGTGAATAAAGGCACAGCCTCAATTACTGCCATGTGTGGCAGGCTGAAACTTTTATCTGTTTCTGATCAATGTGTAAAACTTGCCTCATTCAGACAGGAAGTGGCAGCCCACATCAAGGAACCATCAAATTCCTGTATGCTTCATCCCTGTAAGAAAAGCACAAGTAACTGGTCCTACATTTCCCCTCCCCCCTAGTCTCCCTCCACCCCACTGTATCTAAGACCTGCCAGTTAGGAGCAATTAGATGGATCTGCCTGCAGTCTATCGTTTAGGAAGATTTACTGGAGTAACATTTTCTCAAGTCTTTTTTTTCTCCTCCACTGCATGGCAAAGATATTGATTCTCATGGCAGTATTCAGCAACACAATATCTGCAAATAAATGTATTCAAAAATAGAACAAAATGACCTTTCAAAGATTTGTGTTCCCAAATGACCTAGTTATACATGTATAAAAATAATAAGTACAGTTTAGTGGCTATAAAAATTAATTTCCCTTAAAAATACAGTAATCTATGAAAACTATTGTAAAGGACAGTGCTCTTAGGGGGGAAAGCAAACAAAGCATTTTAAAATTTGACTACAATTGCAGTTTTAAGAGGGGATTCTATTTCAAAATAGGAACCTATGTGTACAACTGAAAGAAAAAAAGTTACCAACTAAAGTTTTACATAAATGCAAATATTCACTCTAAAGTCACTAGTGGTTCTAGAAATGCAATTTGGAAAACTCAGATAGTCCTTAACTACTAAAAGAAATGTAACACAGCTACCACCTCCCGCTACAAATGTACGGTACAGTATTAAGAAATATGAGGGTGTCGCAGTTGAAAATATTGGCAGATCCACCTTCATGTTAAATCACAAGAAAGAAAACTGAATATTTAATCTATAAGATAGCATCCCTATGAGAAAAAACAATGTTGGCTGGTTTAAGATAGTCCTCAAATTTAAAAGGCTATTTTTTTAAAAAAAAAAAAAGTAAGACTACATGGTATTCCAAAGCAAAGCTTAAGAAAAGGGGGTGGGGAATAAAGGGATGAGACAATAGCAGCAAATTGGTCTTTTTCCTGTGAAGAAAGATTTCAGTTCCCACATATTAGCAGAGTGTCTCGTAACTACAAATACTCAATGTTGCATAGTAAGCAGTGAAAAAAAATTGTCATGAATTCACAAAAAAAGTTTCCTTTTCACAAATTGTTTTCCTCTGAAGCACAGATACCACTAACAACAGAATGTGGAACATTTTAATATTTGTGCAATCAATATGAATCCCTGACATGAATGTGTAAAGTAGGCATATACTTTTTGCAGTCAACATTTTAAAACTCTGTTGTAACAATGTGAAATCTTCTCCATCAGATCCGTCAGTGGCCTAGGAAAGCACAACACAACTGGTTTTATTGGACTTGCATCTAGTTTTTCAATCATCCATTTTGCTCACTTTCATCTAATTGAGGTAGGTAACCTCCCTTGAAGTTACAGAATATATTACAAAACAAAGGAACATGGCAATAGCTGGTAGGAGAATAAAACCAATCCAACTGCTTGAAGCTCCAAGGCTGTTCCTTCACAATGAGAAGGAAATTTTAATAAATGGTTGGCTATGACTAAGAAGTCTGTTCTAGGGTTCACCAGGCCTGAATATCCAATAGTTACTATCCAGAAGCAATCCAGTATCTATCAGAGTATCGTTTTAAAATGAAAATGAAGATCCAGAGTGTTATTTATCTTTGATGATATTAAAAGTGCTTAACTTCTTTTAATGACTGTGTGACCAAAATCCTGTTGTTTATCATAGTAACATTAGAGTAGCCCACTGAATCAGTTGGGATTTGGTAAGGAAGCTCCTCCATAAGTTCCTTTTGAATCAGTGGAGTTTATGGAGGAACTGACATTAAATTCCCACTGATTCAACAGGCCTACGTGCAATGCACCACACTAAACAGCAAAATTTAGGCCTGTGTTTAGTTTTTAAGAAGCTTGTTCAGCTGAAAAATCCAGACATTTGAGCTTTCATTTTAATGCATTCTTAAATAGTAAATTACTTATTCAAGACCCCAAACACACACTCAAAAAAGGTGTTAAAAGTTTCCAACTAAGAAATAAGGATTACTCAGTTTAAACGGTCTTCATTTTTAAAATGTGTGTCTTCACATTTAATACAATCAGCCAAGTTTAAGCAACAGCACTTTCAGACAATGATCTCTAAGCTTTTATTATCCAATAAGCAAATTGGCAATGAATGCAGAATGCATTTTGAATTAACTCGTTCTTCTCTATAATAACTTGCAACTTGATATCCTGTGTTCTTATCCTTATTCTTTTTCACCACAGTCCTTTATAAAGGGCTATTTTGAGAATTATGATTAATACAAATATTTATGGCTAAGGTAGTAAGTTGGATCCCAAAGGAAACACTGTTCAAAATACCTTAAGACCTTCTATTCTAGAAATGTCCTCCACTACTTACTAAACAGTTCTGTTTTGTAGGAGATTAAAATTGAAGCAAGGTTGAAGAGCAGTTTAGTAACCACTGTTCCTGCTTTTGGTCAGTTTTTAAAAAGAAAAGTCACACAGTATGTGACAGTTATTATAATCATGACTTTTTAGGTTTAACGCTATATACTCAGAAGTATAACAAAAACAAGGGCAAAGTTCTGTCATGATGGTACCATAAGCATTCCGAAACACACCTCAAGATTGACCACTTATTTATAGACTGTCTATATGACTCATTTATTCATTTGAACAGAGGGGGAAAAGAGGAGTGGAAAAAAACATCAAAAGGAAAGTGACTAGAATTAAATTAATAGATCTAAATCAAGGACAAAAATGTAACTGTATCCTTTCTTTCATAACAATATGGATGGATTAAGTTATTCTATCTTTGTTGAATTGAGACTGCAAAGGGACAAAGTGGTCAGAATGAATGAAATGACAAACATTCCATATGAAAGGGGGATTGAGAGAGTCTCCATTATTTACGAAAGGGCAAACAAAAGCTGTACCCCTTGGTGAAATGGGTTTTAATCCTAATTTTAGAATTACTACTGTGGATTTATTTACATTTTTAAATAAACTGTGTATTAACATCATGGCTGTTTTTCTGAGTGGCTCCTAATGCTTCTGCAAGACTGTCAGTTCATTAGGCAGGAAGGTTTACCGTATAGTATGACCTTTACAGTCCATCAACATGAACCTGCTAGCTGATCTAAATTAAATTTAATGTTTGTACAACAAATATAAGCAACGAAGGAGAAAGTGGTCAAGACTATCCTATCCTTGTTCTTTCATTCATGCAATACTTTGAGTAGTACATTAAAAAAAAGAATTCACAACATCCCCTATGTCATTACCTCTTCCACAGCCCACATTTGTTTCTAAAGGCATTGCTTTATATTAAAAGCTGGAGATCACTGGTAAGTTATGGCTTTTTAAAAAAAAGTTTTACACACATTTGTTTATATATCACAAGTGGTAGTAAAAGTCCTGGGTAACGATGTGTGTATTCTCCTTTTTATTCATGTTCATTGTTATGTGCTTTGTACCCCAGAAGAGAGTCTGCCAAGGCACTTTATAGAAGTTTAAGTCTTTTTAAGGATCTTCTGAGAATGGGTTACAACTGGCAATGCAGAACCCATAGAACCAGCAGTGTCACATTTCCCGACAAGCATGTTATTTTCCTTTATAAACATACATCTTTTTTTTTAAGGAAATAAAAGTACACCGAGATCAATAACAGAAAGCCATGTCTCTCTCACTAAAAGAAGTTCCTCTAATCAAAGCACAGAAAATGGTCTAGGTTGCCCATATAAAAGCAGATTTTTTTCTTTCTTTCTAAAAACACAAAAACAAAAAAATTTAAAAGGCTGCAACACTCCACACATTTACTCAGGAGTAAGTCCCATGGATCTCAATTAGTGTGTAGAGAATTACAACCACAATCCCTAAAACACCACATGCCTGCTTAAATTAACAAGTGATTTGCACAGATACATTTCTGCTTATCTGTCTTTAGAAGTGAGTTTTTCAATCAATTCTTGAAGTGGAGCAAGTTCTCTTCTGTCTATAAGGTTAAATTCCTGTGGAAGGTAGAAATAAAACCGACATCTCAGTTGAACGGTTAATTGGATATCCATTAGTTACCAAAAGCATAAATGTAACCCAACTAAGGGCAAAGGTATCTTATAGACGTCCTGAAGCAGTGGGTAATGCTAGGGAGAAAAACAGCCAATTAGATAAGGTCAGTTATAAGCAAGGACAATAGCGTCTAAACTAAGGGCGTTTATACACGACCCCTAAGCTTCGCTGCAAATGGCTCCCAGCTCCGGAGCTTAAAAATGTTTCCCCACCAGCTCTGGAGCTAACAGATAATTAAGTGCGACCCCCGCCCACCTAAGCGCGACCCAGCGCACTTTTCAGGTACCTGCTCTCCGAGGGTGAAAAATTTTGATGCGGAGAGTGCCGGGCTCTCCTCGCTTCTTTTTGTTGTTGTTTTTTTGCCTCCCGCCCCTTTAAGAGGAACCAGGAAGTGATGGGGGGTCGGAGCAACTTCCACCGGCACTCCGGAGGTAAGAGTGCATTCTTTTCTCCCTTTTTTTCTCCCTCCCCTCACGCAGACAGAACAAGGAAGTGCGGAGGGGGTGGGAACGCAGGGAGAGCGACAAACCCTCAAGATCTCTGGTCCGAATTTAAGGGACCAGCGGATCTTAGGGGTCGTGTAAAAAGGCCCTGAGATTACAAGAAAGATCCCCACCTGATTGGAGTAAGCGTTGAGTATTAAATGGTCACTATTATGAAAATTTCACCAATAACAGAAGGTTGTTGTGCAGAAGGTGGTAGATCAGTGGTGGCAAACCTTTGGCCCTCCAGATGTTTTGGACCACAACTCCCACAGTCCTTTGTCATTGGCAGTTTAGGCTTGGAATTCTGGGAGTTGTGGTCCAAAACATCTGGAGTGCCAAAGGTTCGCCACCACTGTCATAGATGGCTAGGGTCAGCTACAGTTTGCAAGCTCAAGTTTAAACATTCCTGAGCCCAAACTGGATAGGTACAGAACTTGCACTGCTTGGGTTTTGAAAAAAAATACAACAGTTCCTGTTCTACCACCACAGGTGCTATCGGATGCAAAGGGAACTGCAGCTTCATCCTTGTACAGCAATATTGTCACAGCAACCCCGTTCTCAATTTACCTGAACAAAAAAGATAAAGTGCTTGAAAGATGTGTTGAGATGTGCCTCTTCTTGAAGTTGAATGACTGGATCAAAGTGCTGGTGATAGATATGGGCATATACTCTGAAGAGACGCTTCAGGATGGTCTTAGCTACTGACATGAAGTTCTTTGGGAAAGGAACACCTAGAAATCAATAAAACAAGCCTTCATTTCTCCAAAATTACCCTCGCAAGAAGCACAAGAAAACACCAGGGTATTTTTTTTTAAATTACAGATTGGCACAAATGAGCAGTGTTTTGGCACACACACACCCCTCCTCCTTTTTGGGCAATGTTGAAATCAGCCTACGAACAACGCAACCAAATTTAATCAACATTAAACAGCTTCCTTTGGTTTATATGTTTCAGAATCTTGAGTTTCCCTTGTATGAAGACATTTTGCCTTATGGTCTTTATAAATAATACAGATGATCATTGTAAGTTAATCCTTACAATCTTTATGTTTGACACAACAATAAAGCCTGAATTTAAAATTACCTATTTTGGAAGGAAATAGTGTTTCATCATCCAGCTGATCCTGAACCCAGGTCATAAGGTAATCAATGTACTTTGGTGCTGAACATTTGATTGGCTTTTTTATGTTTGTCCCATCTGCCCAGTGGTACTCATACCTGGAAAACAAAGAAATCCCTTCAACCACCATTATCTGAGATGTATGTGTACCAAATAAATGCAATTTTGTCTTAATATCGTTTTTAACAGAATGCCTCGGCTATAAAAACTTACTTAGGTGTTGCTGTGGGCTTAAAGATCACCAGATGATCTTTCTTTTAAGACACAGGTCATCGACTGCTCCTAATTACAACTGCTTTCAGTTTCTAAAGAGGTAGTTTAGACAGCCTTTGCTTCCTTGTGGATTTCAATACTGTCTAGTCTCTGCTCTCCTGTTCTCTTCTGCACCTTCCCCAACAAATATACATATCTGCGTATTAAATCTGCCAAAACTTGCTATCCAGCTCAAACCAAAAATCATGCAAAATAAATAAATTGCTTCTCTACTCTCAAACATAACATTACAGGTGTTTTAACCTTATGAATGTAGTAACGAAAGGTACAGCTTGTATCAAAAGCTAGACAACTACTAAAATAACATGAAATACAGAACACTGCATTGAAACTGAACAAGCCTCCTTACTTTGGGCCTGCAGACATCACTGGGCAGCTGTCCTCTGTGCAAAAGTCTGTAATTGTCCCATAAAGCATGTTGATCTGATTGAAGAAATCCACAGCTACAAATAAAAATAAAAATAAAATAAAAATGGAAGAGCACATTTTGTTTAGTAGATAACAAAATGTCAAGAAACACATCCAGACAAAACAAAAACATAGTGGCACTTTAAAAACTAACGGTTATATTCCAATGTGAGCTTTCGTGGATAAATCCATTTCATCAAACATATTAGAAGGGAGTGATATGAAACTATGCATATACAGAGAAGGCACAGGAAGGTGACAATGGCCTCTAATTGCTCTTTACACATTATACTAGTTGCTCCTTCAACCCTATGCTTCTAGGGAGGTGCAGATCATTTCTCAGCAAAATTATCAATTATGGGTAATGGAAATGCTTGTCAGAAAAGAGACAAGGCTTTAAGAAACATAGGAAGACCCAGCTAGTCATACAATTTTGAAACAACAAATATCACTATTTATTTCAAATGCTAAAACATACCAATATCAGGCCCTGTCTTCTATCTTCTTAGTGACCATCTCAAGATCCCAATTGTCTATGGTGACAAGACACCTGCCTGTCAGTGACGAATATCTGAATTTCATCTCTTAACAAAATGCTTTCCCATGTCTTTCCCTTGACAATGACATGAAGTTGTCCCGGGTTCACCTGTATACTACAAACTACAAAAGCTGTTCTACAGAGCTAGGAAACTTCCTAGATCCAGTTTTTCGGGCACTTCCAAGGATTGCAGGAAGGAGAGAAAAGAGGGAAGAGGGGAAGAAGGAATTTCCACTGAGCTGGAACTGCGGCATCACCATTACTTCAGTATCAGGGTGGATAAAATCAATGATTTTTTTTAAATCAGATTTTTTATTTAAATATGATTTTTTATTTAAATCATTTTTAAAAAAAATTAAATGCTTTTTGAGAAAATATATCTCTAAAGATCATGTTCTAGTTAAGATACATTATAGTCCCAAGGTTATTCATCATGAAATTAGTTTTTAATTTTGTAGCATGAGGCTGTATTGATCCATTCTCAATGCTGTGCTCTCCCAGAGGTTTCTGATTACTTGGGGCAATTTTTCTATCTACAAGATATTATCAAAGATGCTTGGTTTTGCTATTTTCAAAACTGTGCATTTGGGTCTGGCAAAGAGAACATGCCTCCTTCATAGCAAAAAAAATGTTATACAATAAACATCAGAATTGAAGAAATGACCTCAATCCCATTGTTCCTCTGCAAATCTATGTAGACAGAACCAACCCCCTTTCAGGCATGTCCAAACTTCGGCCCTCCAGATGTTTTGGACCGCATCTCCCACAGTCCTTTGTCATTGGCAATCTAAGCTTAGAATTCTGGGAGTTGTGGTCCAAAACATCAGGAGGGCCAGGGTTTGGACATGTCTAAGTGCTACGTTTCAAGACGTTCAATGAATAGAAGGTTGTTTGGAATGGAACAGGTCTGCACAAGAAGTAAATTTTGAAGAGGGAGGGGCAAGCAGTAAAACAAAAGTGAAACTTTTTGAGCACAGTACTCCAAATCTTGAGATATTTATATGTACTGTATAGCAGCCTGAGGGTTATCATTCTCACTCTCTTCCTTGAGGAGAAAAACCTATAGTGGCAGCAGGCCATAAAAGAGACCCAGTTTGGGAATATCTAGACCAGGGGTCCTCAACCTAAGGCCCCGAGACCAGATGCGCCCCCCCCAAGGTCCTGAATCCGGCCCCTGGGACCAATTGCACCCCCCACCTACCCCCTGTTTTGTGAGCAAGCAAGGCTCCACAGCTGCTTTTGGACTGTGATCCGGCCCCCAGTGGTGTCTGAGTGGTGGTGGACCGGCCCGCTGTTTGAAAACTTTGAGGACCCCTGATCTAGACTGTCAGTCAAAGTTTTTTAAAAGGTATTTAACCACATCAGTTAACAAACATGGATGTTTAAACAAATACAAGTACTGTATGCATAATATTATATAATGTTATTGTTTTGGTTAAATAAAACTATTTAAATTGTTATTATTAAGATAATGGTTATTTTTCTCCTTCCAGTAAAGTACAACAGAACAGTGTCCAAAAATAAATGATTAACCAATTAAACTGGAGATAGTACACCTTGCAATAATTTCACAATAATCTATGTATTTCTAATGATATATAACCACCAAATCAGTAATGTTCTGATATAACTGTAAAACTAATCTGAAACGTTATTATTTTAAAAATGAAACCTTCATCTGGTTGTAAATATTAAGATTAAAACAACTCCAGCAAAAATGAGTTTTTATGTAGAAAATCATGATTTAAATTGAACCTTACTGACTAGTGATTTAAATCCAATCCACCCTGTTCAGTATTATGCCATTATGTTTCCCATAAAGTTCAGTTAAATCTCATTAGAATTCTGCAGACTTGAGCCAAAGGTATTGATTCTATGTCATGTAACAAGTTGAACGTATTATCTGAAAAGCTTAAGTCTGAATAAGCTTGTAACCAATGGCTTGATCTATAAATATTATTCTAACACAGCAATATGCTGAGGAATGTTTCTCCTTTAATGGCATTTATACAGGAGGAAAAAGAATATTAGTAGAGCTGCTGTGCCATTAAAAATAAATGTGCTTTGACGAGCCATTAACAGAAACGTGTTTCTGGATAAGAATACCTAAATTGAGAGAGAAGCTAGGAAGCCCTTTCAAAAGTTCATATTTCTATTCAGTTTTAAATATTTTTAAAACCTACTGCGGCAATAACTTGGGAGAACTACTATAACTAATCCAAAGAGGTTTTTTAAAAAAAGTCATTTACATTGTACACATACTGAGCTTATCCTGTTCTTCCCAATTTTCCATCTACTTTTTGTTTTTTGTTTTTGTTTTTCTACAGAATTTGATGTTTACAATTGGGAATGTGAGCAAGGAAAGCTTAAGCACCCCGATTTTGTTGATGTACTTACTTGAATATTCCCAATGAAAAGAAACAACTCTATTACTGCTAGGAAAGGACAAATACTGAAGAAAATGTTTGCTGTTAATAAATTAAACTGCTTCTCTTCCACTGTCTGGTATCTATGTATTGCTTATTTCAAGAGGACATCTGTCCACGTCAACTTAAAAACTGGCCTTGAAAACATGAACAGCTGTGCAATTAGTCTTGTTTTATTTTGGATGCAGACACAACAGCAGCACTTAAGAGATTTCCTACAATCTAACCGAGAGATATCTAGGAAGCCAAGTCATGACAATTTCAATGCCACGGGGAGTAACTCTCTATCCAGATTTTGTTTCCCTTCAGCAAAATTGATCGTGCACTTCAGGTCTAGCTGAGGAACATCACTGCTGCACTGCTGGCATGCACTTCAAAAGAGTGCTTTCATCCCATCACATGTGAAAGGACTGTGCCGCTATAAGGTAGATCTGCCTTTCCTTGTGAACTGTACAGACTACATGCAAGTATCGTTTTTCAGATTCCCTGTATTAAGCAAAATGGGGCAACTAGGTTCAGGCTGCCCTTTTACCTAGGACATATAATCCCTCCCTAGAATGCAGAGCAAAAGGGAATTCTGGATACCCTCACAAAACTTCATTATATTCCATATACATCCTCCTGGAAAGATACATGTATCCTCTCTGTAAGAAAAGAATGTACATCTGAATGTAAGCCTGCATGAAGAGGACAGAGGGCATCCACTTCTATAAACACCCTGTGCTTTCCATAGGCAGGGGTATGTCCCTCGGGCCCTGTATGGGCTGACGTTAAGACTCTGAATGTTAACACAGAACAACAGCTTTATTAACCTACACAACGGTACAGACCCTTATCCTTGACCTTTCTCCAATTCCTCCACCACACATGGCAGAATCACCCCCAAAATAGTTCCTTTCACCTCCAGGAAAGTAGTCTTAGTCAAAGTGTCACATCTGCAAGTCTGGGTTCCAGAGAAGTTCATTTTTACCCCGTGTCCTTTATCATCCCTTGAAAAGTGTCAGAGACAGGTGCGCAGAGATGTTCACCAATATATCTATTTCCTCCAGCTAAATGCCCTTCCTGGGTATGAAGCATTTGCTTGAATGGCTAGAGGCACTGGAATTGGGACCACAACCAACAGCTCTACCGTTGGATAGGAGTGGCATCTTCAAGAGCAGGTCCAACCAGTCTTTTTTGGTTTAGGACCAGCAGAATGCCTGAAAATTGACTTTCCCCAGATAAGCAAGGTTCTTCTGACAGTTCAGCACATTACTCCCAACCTCCTCCTCCTCCTTTTTCCTTCCCTCCAAAAAGTCAGCTTCTCCTTATATATCATTTCTCCAAGGGCTTCACAAAGTTGTTTCCTTCTTCCCAAGGCTGCCTCCTTCCTAAGATCTTGCAAACCCTCTCCTGTCCCTGCATGAGTCCTCGCATTTAGAAATAATCACTTGTTTCATAGTTAGAGGGGAGTGACAATATTTTCTAATCAAAAGCAGAGACTCCCTACTTTCACACCTTCTACAAATGAGTTTAACTGAATCTCTATATAAACAAATTCCTCCAAGATCTTTGACTTTCCAAGAGAACTGAGAAATAAAATATGGGTTCATGGCAACCATACATATTGGCATCTAGTAAGCCAAACTAACATTGGTAGACCTTTAAATGGCTAACGACTCACCTAAAAGCACCCATTTACTTCAGCATACTTATCTTGGATCACATTTGTTTTATAACTGTCCCTAAGTTATGCTGAAATAAGGCGGCAATTATGCAGCTGCTACACAATTGTGTATTCTATTGTCCCTAAAAATCAAATGACATCTTGCCACCGCAACCAAAAATAAATGTAACAATTATCTCCCCGTGCAAAATATGTCATGATTCTTTACATCAATAACAAAGATTGGAAAAGTTGTCCTGTTGGTCAACAACTATCAGAACCCCACAACCACCGTGGCCACCACCCAGAGAATTTGGGGAGCTGTGGTCAAGAAACCGACTTTTCAGAGGTCTGGCTTGCAACCTGATGTAAAGAACTATCATGCTAAACACAAATTGTTAGTTGCCCACCCCAGACTTTCTATTAGGCCCTGTTAATAATGGCCAACCACATATTGGAGGGGAAATGGAAGGTTACTCACTGTTCACCGCAACCCATTCATTTAGGTCTTCACCCTCAGGCAGCATAACAGCCATCCGCAGGTTGCCACTTCCGAGAGTGGCTTCTGCATGTTTCAGCAGCTCGTACTGATGGGAGCCTTCAGGAATATTCTTCTTTGGTTTAAACGTCTTAGAAGAACGGCTACCACTGCAGATCAGGAAAGATATTTTGATTTCAGAGAAGCTTGCACGTGGGGAGAACAGTTCGGCAAAATGGCTTCTTTTTCTCCTGGCCTTGCTTTAAATTCTTATGGATGAAAAGGGGCCTTTCCATACCATCTGCTACTAAAACGAATGCTTAGAATGGAGGTGGAAGTAACAACTGCTCTATGATTAATCTGCTACATATTGTGGAGCATAATGTATGCTCCTATTACGATGCTTTTGAGCTGTGGTGCTGGAGGAGAGTCTTGAGAGTCCCCTGGACTGCAAGGAGATCAAACCTATCCATCCTGAAAGAAATCAACCCTGAATGTTCACTGGAAGGACAGATTTTGAAGCTGAGGCTCCAGTACTTTGGCCACCTCATGAGGAGAGAGGAGTCCTTGGAAAAGTCCCTGATGTTGGGAAAGACTGAAGGCAAAAGGAAAAGAGGACGGCAGAGAATGAGATGGTTGGCCAGTGTCATCGATGCAACCAATATGGATTTGACCAAACTCCGGGAGGCAGTGGAAGATAGGAAGGCCTGGTGATCTCTGGTCCATGGGGTCACGAAGAGTCGGACATGACTGAACGACAACAACAATAACAAATTACTTACTACAATCAGATAATATACAACAGCATTCAGTCGGCAACACCAGCACCGCCATCAAAAACCAGCTGTTAACAGGAATGTTCAGAATGTTAAAGCAGAGAGGATATTACTCTTTTTATGATTTTATCTCCCTGCTGGCCAAAAAGCACTCATACTTAAACAGCAGGGTATGGTTGAGGGGATCAGCAGAAAGACAGGTGACAACTTTTCTTTGAATGTTGTTAGTGCTGTACCAGGAGACACCTTCCCATGCTTCAACCAGACTTACTTATTACTTTAATTGTTAGTTACGCTTATATGCTACCTTTGCTTCAATGGTTTCAGAGCAGCATGCCTGGCTCTCATCATGTCTTCCTCACAACAGCCCAAGGAGCTAAGTACAGAGAGCGCTGCTGGCTTAAGGCAATCTAGTGAGTTTCACTCTTTAGTGAGGACTTGAATCTAGGACTCTTTCAGTTCAGTCACCATGGAAAGGACTACATAATTAGCAGTATCACCCTCAAACAGTCTTCAACTGCATGGCTCCGAGTCATGATTCCAACGTGGAAGAAGCTATGTTTGAATGAGCCCTTGATCTCAGAATAGAGATAACAGAAAGAATTCCAAACACAGCGGTACCTTGTATAAAGGAATTAATTCGTTCCAAATGGAATTATGTTAAGCAAATTTTCCTTTATACAAATTCCCCATGGGAACAGAGTAATCCCTAATCACGACCATTTTTATGTTGTACAGATGCGCCCCATAGGCGATTCTGTTCAGCAAATTTCCCCTATCTCTGGAATTTTTTATGTTGTACAGAATTCCGAGTCTATACTGTACTGCAGATGATAAAGGACTGCGGTACTTGTACAGTGGTGCCTTGTAAGACAAATTTAACGCGTTCCATAGGTCAATTCGTTTTACAAAAAAAAATGTCTTACAAAATGTGGTTTCTCATAGGAAAGTATGGGAAACCAATTAATCTGTTCCAGAGGTCAGAAAAAAAGGCCAAAAAATGCCGTTTCCGCCCCGTCCAACCTCTTTATAAAGTGCACTTTAAAGGCATGCAGAGCTGACACCCATCCACCCTGGAACACACACACACACACACACACACACCACAATGCAAACATGGAAAAAAGCAAGCTCCAAGAAAAAACCCAAATTGTTCCAGACAAAAGTGCAATGAAAAGCAATGCAGAGATGATCAAAAGCAAACTCCAAGAAAAAAACCCAGGGTCATTCCAGACAGAAGTACAATGGAAAGCAACTCAAAAACACAAAAGAAAGCAAGAAAACCTTTCCAAGTTCTGAAAGCCCAAACACTGTCGCAAAACAATGTTCAGGATGGCTCCAAAACTTGATTAAAAAACGCCTCCCACCCCTCAACAAACTACAGGGGATGCAATCCATCCTGGGTAAATTGTTTCAAAATGTGGAACGGATTTCCATCTGCAAGGCACCCCATAGGGAATATTCATCTTGCAAAACATGTCTATTTCCAGAAATTTCATTTGTCTTAGAAGTTTTTCGTCTTATAGGGCATTTCGTCTTGTAAGGTATTACTGTAGTCCCAAATACCTGGAGGGTCAAAGATTCCCTACTGTAACTGCAGCACTTTGGACCTGCTGAATTTTCCAAACACTCTCAAAGGCAGCCCCACATAGATGGTATTACAGTCATCCAACTGTTCCAACTGGAACATAATTAAGGCATGCATCGCTAAGGCCAGGGGAGATAGCTCTAGAGGAGCAGACAGCAACTGGCAAACTATCTTTAACTGTTCAAACACACTCCTGGCCACTGACTGCTAAAACCTGGACATTCAGATTAAGAGTTACAATCTGAATTGGGCCTTTACCTTGTACAGTAAACCCGTGTATAACAAATGGTTTGTATAACATAAAATTTGTACAATATAAAAAATTCTGGAGAGAGGGGAAATTTGCTTAACAGAATTGCCTATGGGGCGAATCTGTACAACATAAAAATGGGATCAATCGGTTTTCAATGCATTCCCATGGGAAATTTGTATAAAGGAAAATTTGCTTAACATAATTTCATTTGGAACAAATTAATTCCTCTATACAAGGTAATTTATTTCTGTGACTCCATCCATCCACACAATTGCTGTTCAGCCCATACATATCATGGCTCTCAAACAAACTCTTATTCAGAAGGTTGAGAACTGCTTACTTTTGACAATTTAACAGCATCATATGTTTTCAGACCACAATATCACCTGCTTTCAAGTGAGTGTTATAAAACATTATGCCAGTGATTCTTGATTTTTTCCAATTTGGGCCACCCTTCTAAGCTCTTCTCTTTTAGGATCCCCAGGAAAAATCCAAGATCCAACCAGTCAACAGGGAAATATTTTTTTTTTAAAAAAAACCCTCAAAATTGTATGTATGGTTCTTACTGGTGTACGAAAAAAAAATCTGTGAAGCACAATAATAATCCCACACAAGCATTTGAAGACGAATACAACAGGATCTGTATCTCTACCTTGGCTGCACTGCACTGGCTGCCGATCCCTTATTTACTGCATTGATTTCAAGGTTCTAATGATGACACAGAAAGCCCTAAATGGGTTAGGACTTTGTGATCTGTCAGATGGGCTCCTGCTGCAGAGTACGGCCCGTAGCACCGGATCATCTCAGGCTGGGCATCTGAGGGTGCCGTCAATGAAGGAGGCCCATAAGTCGTTGATGAGGAATCAGGCTTCCTCAATGGTGCCCCCCCTTGGATCTGTCATGTTATGATGTTTTATTATGCTGTATTCACTCACCACAATAACTTCAAATATCATTTAATAGATACCTATGATAGCTACTGACTTGGGACAGGTGTCATTTTAAAGCTTATGAATAGGGCTTTCATTTGATAGCCATATTCATAGACAAGACACCTTTCTTGGATCTACAGCTATCACAGGTATCTAATAAATGGCATTTGAAATTATAGTGAATTTTGGCATTTTTTTGCAGTTTTGAAAATGCAATATCTCAGAAACGGGTGGAGCAAAACATCTGAAAAAACGCTTTTTAAACATCTCATGGTAAGGTAATGTACCAAAAATGAACCAAATCCATGACATCAAGGTTCCATGCATTGGTTGATTTGACATGGAATAACCCTATAGTTTTTATTCTACAGTATTTCAAAAGCCAAACTGCAAAGAAAATGTAAAATCAATTTGTAGTCAGGTTGAACACTGACTTTTTCCCCAAGGCATTTTTAAAGGCAACTGGATATTTTTTAAAGCTTGTCTGCAAAGATCAAATTTTCTGTTCTTTCTAGGGTTCTACAGGCATCACAGCTGATAGCCTCATTTATGACTTTTATGGAAGTTATGGAAGCCAGAGGTTGGGAGTTTGATTCCCCACTGTGCCTCCTATGAATCGAATCAGCATGTGTGCCCTTGGAGAAGCTGCAAAGTCCCAGGGCACAGGCGTCATGTGGGACAGAAACATCAACGGCCATTTAAAGTCAAAGATCTATCACACCATTGTACAACCTGTTGCACTCTATGGTGCAGAAAGCTGACAGGTGACTAAAGACGTCAAATGTTGCCTTGGTGTTATAGAGACAAAGATGCTGAGATGCACCTCTGGACTCACGCAAAAGGATCATGTGTGCAATGATGACATCTGAGCAAAATATGGCATTGCATCAATGACTGACAAGACATACTTGTCCATACCACTCAAGCCCAACTAGAGTGGTATGGAAATGTCTTGCATGCCGATGAAGAAGCTCTGGCTAAAAAAGGTCTCACCCTGGAGGTCAGCGGATCCATTCACGACTGAGATGTCGAAAATAGTAGTGGATAAACACCCTTGACAATGACATGAAGTTGTTCCAGGTTCACCTGGACCTAGCCCATGATCAAGAAAAGTGGAAGGACAAAACAAGAATAGCGGACCCCAACACCAAGTGGACAAATGCTAAGAAAAAGAAGATTCTCTACCTGAAGGGTTAACGTAAGTCAGAATTGAATTGATGGCACATGCGTATTATTAATTATATTTTTACTGCAGACTCTCCATGATGACAATTTTATGCACACTATTTTTCATCTACTGTACTATCCTTTGTTTCAGAAATATAAAAGGGGCTCCAATCAGCACCCGGGACAAATAGAAAGGCTTAGTGCTCCCTTCTGTTTGAGTTTAAGCTACCACACAGAACTTTACAAAGATCTAGACTGTACTATCACCAGTACAGAAGGTCTGATGTAGTACCTCTGGCTACCATGCTGCTGTATTCCAACAATTCCTATGATAATGACCAAACAGAAGATACAACTTACAAAAGGCAACAAATAGTATTTTAGTATTTCATTCTCACAATTCAATAAATATGTATCTGACTTCATACCACTCTAAACAATTGCTGGGGTGAGAAGAAAATGGAAAAAATAGTGAAAATAACAAATTGTTAGAAATAACAAAATGACTTAGAGAACATCATAACTGACCGAAACACTAAGGAGAAGCACCCCACAGAGTAAAACTTATGTCAGGTCCCAAATGAGATATTCTAAAGAGGTTCCATCCAGTGACAAATAAGATGGACAACCTTTACTTCTCTTATGACCTGAATTTCAGAGCTGTACTTCTTAGGAATATAGCAAAAATACCATACAGCAGGGGTCCTCAAAGTTTTCAAACAGCGGGCCAGTCCACCACGCCCCAGACACCACTGGGGGCCAGACCACAGTCCCCAAAAAAGGCCAACATGGAAAAAGGGGGGAGGGAGTGGGGGACCTTGCCATAGCCCTCCCACTTTGAATGCCCCACTAGCCAGCATGCTGATCATCTGGACGGTAGTTGGGGGGAGTGGGAGAAGCGACATAGCCCATTGCTTTGAATTGCCTCAGCAATAGAATCAGCTGCGGAGGCTGGCTTGCTCGCAAAGCAGGGGGTAGGTGCGGGGTTGCAATTGGTCCCGGGGGCCGGATTCAGGACCTTGGGGGGGGCGCATCCGGCTCTGGGGCCTTGGGTTGAGGACCCCTGCTCTACAGCATAGTTGCTGCCTACAACTTTGATGTAATGTCCATTGCATGTTAGGAGTACAGTTGCTGCTGGATTATCCTGCATTATCCTGAATGCTGATGCTTCTTTAAACAAAGAACATTCCACTGCGGCACTGCGAAGCACTGACAGTTGTAGATACAAATACTCTGTTCTTCACTTCACCCAAGAATCTCTTTTATCCATTTACACGAGCAGCCCATCTCTTCCTGGACGCCAATGGTGTAGCTAATGAACAAGATTCTAGTGGCATTAAACAAAACCCTCGAGTACTGAGTTTTTAGGTGTTATGGCCCAAACTGTTGAATGCATATGTTCCTGCCATAACAGTGTTTTAGATACTTTCCTTCAAGAAGTGTTACTCATTGGAAAACTAGATTTTTAGGGTTATTTATCAAAACATGTCAATTGTAAGATTATAGATTTTTAGATTATCCTGAACATAAAGTGGGAAGAAATCAAGATTTATTTAGGCTGGGCAATTATCTTTTTCACAGAATCCAAACTCAAAGGGAAAAAAGAGTTTCATTTTTATTCCTACTGAAATGTTCATCTGCTAAATGTAGCACTCATAATTTCTGTTAAAAAAGATACTTCCTCCTCCTTTTTTACACATACTGTATACTAACAGGAAATGCATCTGCCTACTACTCATTCTCCCCCAAGTATCTAGGTTGAACCCCACTTCCCCTTTTTGGCTGCCTGCCTAAAATAAAGGTACAGCAGAGAACTTCTTCGGCACAATATAATCAGAAACCTTTGGGTATATGTTTATATTTAGTAACTGCTACATTCCATTTCTAACTTATTCAGCTTCCAGATACAAAACATGTAAATAAAAGAGCCTCCCTGGAAATAGTTTAAATACCAATTACAAAAATACAAAAGCAAGTGGTTCTATATATATATTTTCAAACTCTTCAAGGCAGCTTTCTCTGTTGATGAAACTGTAATGTTTTGTTAACAGTTCTGACTCAGCAATAACCAAAGTGCCTCTGACAAATACAATTCTCATGGGCTATATATAAACAGTCCAGGCCTTGGCCAAGTAGTGGGTTTTTTTACCACAGGATAAATGTACAACATTGGTATAAAGCGGTTGAAATCCTATTGCACAGTTATGCAACTAATACACTGCTGTAAATTAAGAAACCACCATAGGCAGAATTGCGCAACTCAGTATGCAACAGATGATGTCTAAGAAACTTTCTTAACTTACAGCAATTAACTCTACAGTGTATCAGCAACTGCTGTACCTGGAAAATCTTCAAATACTGTATATCTTTAGTCACTTCCTTAATTGCCAAAAAATTAGGAGATAATTTTAAAATAAAATTTGGAACATCAAGAAGTACAATTATTCCTAATATATTCCATGGTTGTTCAAAATTTAGTTATCTGCATAAAAACCAAACTGCAAAATATGAAATCCGTGTTGCGAGCATGAGAATAAATCTGTGTGAAGCAATTTACATGCAGAGAGATCTGCTATTTTCAACATGGAGTTTCCATTTGGCCATCATGAAAAACAAATCTGAAAAAAAAATTCTAGCCAGTTTACAGTAATTAATCTAATCTAGGCCAGTGATCAATGATCCTTCTAATTTTCAGCCCTTCTGGGTAAAGTTCTGCCACCACGAACCCCCATGCAGGATTGTGTCATGACCAGAACCAGAGGAGTGTTTTGCGGGGGGGGGGGGGGTCAGAGTCACACTCATTCACGCAGCCACACAACTTAGAAGGAACCAGTACGTTACGGTATATTGCAGAGGGCACACTCCTGTCCCCATCTTTATTCTGTTTAATTAGGTGATGCACACCCAGGAGAAAGCTACCTTACTCTCTCCATATCATCCATATGTTTACAAAATGAACACTACTTATTTTTTTCTGTTTATGTAATGCTAGACATTGTTCTTTGGGAAACTTAAAAAACAAAGAGGTAAAATATTATTTTCAAAACACAGTATGATGAAATAACAGTTTGCACTACAAACTATTCCAGCAGAGATGAAGCACAGAAAAAATAAGAAACACACACAGCATAAAATGCGGTTTGGAGCACTAAAATCACAGAGGATTTGGTTGTATTTTAGGACCTAGGAAAATAAAAACTTCATCTGGCAACAGAATAACAAAGGAGCCAGTTAAATATCTCCAGGGGCATTCTGCAGCTAGACTGTCACAACTGTGCATGTTATCTCCCTGGTAGCAGTTTCCTTCACTTCACTTGATGGGACATGAAGGGCAGGGCACCTGAAAGGGATCTAAAGGCTCAGGTAAGGATATGTGAAGCAGGATTATTTTCCAAGTAACCTGGCTCCAAGCTATTAAGGGCTTTATAGCTTAAGATCAGCACTTGGACTCAAAAACAGACTTTCTTTAATCCTGCAGTCCCTCCGGAGCTATGCTGCGCATTTTTGGAATCTTATGCAATTTTAACATCCTTCCCAAATTTCATGGGAAGAGATTTTTGGAACCAAAACCAAGCCAGACCTGATTCTCTGAACTAGGCCACCACCATTATTCATGCTTCCTTATGTGCAAAGCAGCTGTTTACTGCAAATGAGAATGAGCTCAAGCCACCGGTCCAGTGTTGTTCTAATCACAATGTTCTGATGTACAGGCAGGTTGTCCCTATTTTAACAGACCAATTATTCTGCAGAGTAAGAATGAGGCTTCCTGCTTATGCAGAAGGCTCATCTGCATCTTTAAACAAGCTCAGGATCAGGCAACCAAGCAATAGCTTTGTTCACAGAATCATAGAATAACTGAGTCAGAGGGGACCCCTAAAGCCATTGGGTCCAACTCCCTGCTCCATGCAGGAATCCAGATCAAAGCAGAGCTAACCAATGGCTGTCTAATGTTGAACGCAACCAGCGTTTGAGTGCTCAACACTTCCTGAGGTAATTGTTTCCATTGCACTCCTCTCTAAAACTTAAGGATTGTTTCTTGATACCAGCTGAAATCTAGCTTCCTATAGCCTGAGCTCCTCATTACATGTCCTGTGTTCTGGGAGGATTGAGAACAGATCTATCCGCTCTTGTGTATCACTATCTTTCAAGTACAGTGGTACTTCTACTTACGAATGTAATCCGTTCCAAATGAATGCTCTTAAGTCGAACAACTCTTAAGTAGAGGAGCCCTATCTAAAAAATAAAATAATAAAATAATAAATAAAAAACCATTTGTAAGTAGAGCAGACTGTATCTAAAATTTGTAAGGCAGCAGTTAAAATGCCAACTATTTTCTGCTCTTAAGTTGAATTGCTCTTAAGTAAAGCCACTCTTAAGCAGAGGTACCACTGTATTTGTAAAGTGTTATATCTCCCCTCATTCTTCTTTTTTCTTTTCTCAATGCCCAGTTCCTTCATGTTTCCTCCTAGTCTTATGTGCTGTTTTACAGAAATGTCATTTAGACAACCATGAATGTTTTCAATTGCACTTTCATTATATTACACTGGTCATTTCTTGAAGGTAGAAAGTTTGGATAGTTTGTCAATGGATGCTTGGAAGAGTCAGGCATGATCAGTTGCACTCAATGAAAATGAAATTTTGATATGAAAAATGAAAATAATAAAAGGAACAGAAAAGAAAGACCAATTTATAGAAATTTGGTGATCATTTGTAAAATTTAGCAAAAACTTACAGTATTTACTTTCATGGTATCCCATGTGACCAACTTAAATTCTGGAAAGATAATGGCTTAATTGTTATTAAAAGAAGTCTATTGAAGGCAACAAAATTTTCTTCTATCCAGGGGTAAACTCTGTATTGAAAATGTTTTATCGTATTTTATTCACATACACCCTACTAGCTAATAGGGAATATTATTACCGGCAATCGTCATTGCTGGCTTTGCTTCTCAACTGCAATTTGTATACATATTTCTGCATTACATTTTTTGTACTCTGATTTGTTAAGTAAACGTTTTTTACATTGTTTAAATATTTTAAGTTACATTGTTTTTACTTGTATTTTGGATGCCATTTTTGGCAGAAGCTGAGGGAAAAACATTAAAAATATTGAATACTGTTACTGTAATGCTAAGCAGGAATTCAACCTGAAGCTATCACATGGTGCTGGGTATTATACCAGCATTAAATTGAAAACCTGGTTAAGGTTAATAATAAAAAGGGGATGGGGGGAGTTAATTGCCAAGAGGGAGAATTCCTAAAGATGCCCTACAGTTCAGACAGCAGCTATAATGTGTCTGTTCAAGTCCCATCTGTGATTTACAAATTGTAAAACAGAATGGAAGCCATTTAAACACCTGTGTATAAAATACATGAGCTATGGCAATATTAATTATACTGTAGTGAAAGCATTAAGGGTGACTGGAGAATTGCTATTTATGGTTTTAATCGCTTATTCATCTCTATGACTTCTGACAGCTTTCAAAAAGAAGAACACACCGAAGGTAGATCTGTCAGCCTCGGGCAAATGCTTAAACTTCTAAAGCTGAACACAAGAGGTGAATGTTAGAATAAAAGAACACATACTAGAATAGATTTCAAGACAGGCTATATTTAAGAACAGCAACCTCTAATCACTGTGAACCAGTTCTTAAACTTATTCCGCAGGAAAAACACGCTACAGCCTTCAAATACTGCAAAAGAAAGCCTGACAATTTCTCAAAAGAGCTATTTGCTTTATCCAGGAGGGTCAGGAAAATTCTTCCCCAATGTAGCTAGGCTCTACAAAGGCTAATTTGATTAGAAACTTGATTTCAAGCCTCCAACAGAGAATGTGCACAGAACCACCCTTTAAAGCCCTATACAGCAGTGTTGGTGAACCTATGGCACGGGTGCCAAAGGTGGCACTCGGAGCCCTTTCTGCAGGCACCTGACATCGCCCCCTTCACAGCCACCTGTGTTCAGGTTAAATTGCTGTATTGGCACTTTACAAGAAATTAGTGAGTTCTGAATCGCAGTTTGGGCACTCGGTCTCTAAAAGTTTTGCCATCACTGCTATACAGGCATTCTTGTTGTATATATAAATAAATAAAGAGATGAGGAAGGATAAGCAGACTACCTGCTTCTATCATGACGCCTTGTGTGTTGAGGGTAAACCTATGCAATGGGGATTCTAGGTCTACAAAGATAGAAATGAGTCCCTGCTGCAGATGCTTGAAGTTCACAAACTACTCTGAAAGGATGCTATTCTGAAAGTATTGACATACAGAAGAGATAGGATATAGATGCTACACCGGCTACCAAATGCAATATGTAGCATCACACATATTTTTCCACATTCTGACAAAGCTTCAAAATGAAGCAGATGCCATATGTTATGGTGGAATGGACTAGCCACTACAACAAAATGTTTTTCACTTTCTTCCCAATAACCTTGAAATGCAAGTTGGAGATCAGTTAAGAAATCTCCCAAAAGAATCCTATACAGCGGCTTGGTTAAAAACAAGAGGGATGGAGAAACTAGTGTTATTGCACCAGTGGGCAATCAGGGACTTGCTCTTTGATTTCAAAATATGGGTCCATCTTTTTGGCAAATAAGATCGGTTCTGTAAATCCTTTAGATACCAAGCTTCTGCAGAGAGACTTAAGTAATTGAAAGGCTACATACCCAATTAGATAAAACAAAAAGCACAGACTATTTAGGAATGAAGTTTTAAGCAAGGTGGATATGTGTTTTTCTCAAGAGGCTCCTTCTCCCAAGCAATTTCCGTGCAGTAATTCTAAATGCAATGCTACCCCACCACATGGTATGCCTACCAGCACAATCTTTAATATCTTCCTAGGAATTGCAAGGTATGCTTTCCAGAACTCTGCAGCAATGAGTTCTCAAAGAAACAGCCTTGAGGAAACCTATTTGAATGAAATACCATGTTTCAAATTTTCAGCAAAATGCTCAGTGCTGCCCAACAGCATATAAAAAATAGCAGCTCAAAGCTTCAACACAGATGCCCACATTAAACACGAAGCACCTACTTCTTCTCATCCAGAAGACTTATATAATAGCTATTTAACATTTATTATATAAAAGTTATTTTTTATTAAATAAATCATCTCTGTTGGGCATTTAGTATACATTCCTTCTCTTCAAAAAAAGGTGAAAACAACTTTATATGTCAAGCTGGTTTAGAAAAACACAATAAGCTTAACAGTAATCAAAAACGAAGACACATGACTATGAGAGGATGACATACCACGGAGAGGAAGTTATTCCAAAAAGAACACACATTTCTCTACCACTGCATAAGAGGATGATTGCTATATTACTGCAAGACAGAACTGCACAAAATGCGACACTGGGATATATAGAGAGAGGAAATATGATCATTTTGTGTAAATCACAGTGGTCTAAGAAAGCCAGTCTAAATATCCTGAAGACTTTTCTGGGGGGGGGGGGGGGGAATAGAGTTACCAGTTCATATGACTACTGATTTGTTTGGCTTTGGGAAGCAAAGTAAATACGTAACAAGATTTTATAGCCAAAAATTACTATGAGCCTTAATTAAATAGAAGGTTGCAGAAATCCACAACAGACAACCAGGTTACACCATGAGTTTTAAAGCAAACAAAAACAAGCCACCTTGCCAAGTAAACCATTTACTTCTGTATTTCCGAAATGCGTACGTACTCTCAACGGGATAATAAAGTGTGTCCTGCAGCAGGATTTTCCTGGACTGCAAATGAAAGTACTGTATATGACCGCATACAAGGATGTATTCCACACGAACTAAGACAGGGGGAATGAGAATGGCTGAAAGAGAAGCCATTTATGCCTCAGCATTGCTTTTGGAATCATAAGCAACCTAAACACTTCAGTTATATAGAGAGACACTTGAGTCTGGCAAAAAAATATTTTTCTCAAGCTTATTTGTATGAGTTCTAATAAGAATGCAAAAGGAACCTTATGTAGCGCAAGATTTTGGACAGCTATGGACACCAACGCAGATGAAAAGTACCAGGTTATCCCAACATATTCTAACACTATTAAAATGTACATTCACAAAGGATCTTGGAACCATGCAGATCCAGAATTAGAACTGAAATGTCTGCTACAACCAAATGGCATATAGTTAGATCTCGCTTTACAGAAATGAGCCGTTCTCCAGGACGTTCTGTCAGGCAGAAATTATGTAAAGTGGAAATGGATGGGGCGCAATGTGCTGCAATGCATTCTGGGAAATGAAGTCCTTCAGAAAAATGCATAAAGTGGGTTTTTATGCTAAAAGTGGTGCATTATTTCTGAAGGACTTCCCTACATCCTGCAGAAATTACATACAATGGGACATTTTTAAGGTGAGGTCTTACTGTATTCTTTTTTGGTTTCAACTGCCAATATCCCAGTTCCTTGAAGCACAATTTTATTTCTACACATAACTTAAACTGTTCTATGTTATTTGTTACTGCATCGTTTCCACTCTTATTGGGAGAAATTTGTGATATGTTAGCTAACAAATGTTTCTGTCACTTTAGAGATACAGCTGTTCCATGTTATAAGTATTTGCATATTTCCTGTTCCATACCTGCTTCCATAACAATGTCAAACCAAAAAGCATTACATCTTACTCCCCCCCCTCAAAAGGGGGGGGCATAAAGAACTTGGTGAATGTCCGCAATGCTCCTCAAAAATCAGTTAATATTATGTGTTAACACAAGCTAGATCAGTGTTGGCAAACCTATGGCACGGGTGCCAATGGTGGCACTCAGAGCCCTTTCTGTGGGCACCTGACATCGCCCTTTCACAGCCACCTGTATTCAGGTTAAATTGCCATATTGGCACTCTGCAAAAAATTAGTGGGTTTTGAATCGCAGTTTGGGCACTCGATCTCTAAAAGGTTCGCCATCACTGGGCTAGATGGTCACTTCATCCAAGCTTAAATCCTAGACAGTTCAATAAGATTCTCTGTTGAGCAAAAAAAATAAAGAAAAGAAAAAGAAAAAAAAGGGAAAAAACACACTTTATCTTGTAAAACTTCCATAAAACTTTTCTGCTACTTCTACATTTTTTCCTGCTTATAGAGCATGAATATCTATTTTCTAAGTTATCAGACTTCCATCTCCTCAAAACTTGAAAGCCTCCTTTGGCCCTACAGCATGAAGCTTTTCACAAAAAGTGCCACACACTTCTAGACTAGACGACTGAAATTCAAGTTTATTTTCGACAGTTTTAAAAAAACGTGTCCTCTACAATGCCCTAGACTAGAGGGGACTTATTCGTCTGTCAAGTACTATGCAGCTGATTGCTAAATTTAGATACATATGCTTCTAAAAGGCCTTTTTTTAAAAAGAGCTCAATGTCTCCCTCTCTCCATTCCAGATTTTAAAAAAAAATACATTCAGAACACAATGCTGGCATCAGTGACAATACAAAAGGAGGAAGACAATTTTTCAAGGTTATTGTCCATGATGTCCCTTATGCATATACATAACAGCACCAGCTGTGCTATCTGTCTGCTTCAGCAAAAGAACAACACACACACAAACAAAAAAATCCTCTCTCTTTGATCCCCCACGTTACTTAATCATAAGGACCACCTGGGACAGATCAGTGTCCTAGAAAAGGATGCTGGGAAGAAGGGGTGATTGATTACCTTCTGTATTCCCTTGAGAAGGCTTGGGGAGGCATTGAAGTCAAGGGATGAAATTTCTTTTCAGAGCTACCAAAATAATAATAATAATAATAATAATAATAATAATAATAATAATAATAATAATAATAATAATAATAATAATAATAATAATAATAATAATAATAATAATAATAAAGATCCCATTGGGGAGTTCCAAGCTGCTCTCCAAGCAAGGGAAGGAGGAACACGAGAGACATATGGGGGAACCAGGCCAGTTTAAAGCCTCCAAGGACCCTTTCTCCCCCAACTCAGCTGAAAGGATCAGGCCAAGGTATTCATAGAAGAGACTTCTGGGACCTGATTTGAAGAGTGAATTACACTTGAAAGCTTGCAATATTCTTTGTTTTTTATTTTTATTTGTGGCCAGAAAAGTATTGCCTGTAACCTATAGAAAATACTGCAATTCTTCCCATGTTGACAATGGCTGTTCTGACAATAGCACCCTCTATCTGTCTGTCTGTCTGTCTGTCTGTCTGTCTCTCTGTGTGTGTGTGTGTGTGTGTGTGTGTGTGTGTGTGTGTGTGTGTGTGTGTGTGTGTGTGTGTGTGTGTGTGTGTGTGTCCCTCCCTCTCTCTCTCTCTACATATATAGTGGTACCTCGGATAACAACTGCCCCGGATAACGAATAATTCGAATAACAACTGCAAATTTCCGGATATAGGTCTGCCTTGGAGAACGAATTTTCTCTATGGGCTGCCTTGGATAACGAATTTTCCCTATGGACTGCCTCAGATAATGAATTTCCAGCATGCATCAGTAAAAAAGTTATCCCAGGTGAAATTGCATCTGTACCTTTAAAGTGCACTTTTTAAAGAGTTTTGAGCAAAAAAAAAAACAGGTGTCTGTGCCTTTTTCCTAGGCTCCAGAACGGATTAAACGGTTTCCCATTCATTCCTGTGGGAAACTGCGTTTCGGATAAGGACGTGTTTCAGATAACAACTAACCTTGGAGAACGAATTACCGTCATTATCCGAGGCACCTCTGTAAATGCACAGACTTGCTAACTTTTAGGAATAGGAAGTGGCTGAAAGGCTGCTCACCACCAACCCTTTCAGCAGAAGGAAACAGACTGGCTAAACCTCCCCCAAAAATCTCGATTTCGATCGCCATGGCAACAGAAAGGGACTCTGAACTACCACCACCCCTTATCAGTGCCTTACATTGGATTCTAGAGGAACCCACAATCCGGAGTCAGTTTTTCTGTTCTGTTATTTTTAAAAAAAAATGCAGCAGGCAAAGGAGGGGACGGGAAGGAAGGACGTTTAAGAGGAACCAGCAACCCAAACGCAACCTCCGAAATAAATAAGCGCTTCTTTTTTCTTTTCTTTTTTGCCTAGTAAGGGGAAAATATTGGTCGAAGGAAAGAAATCTAGAGGGAAGGGAACGAAGAGGAGGCCTGCAGAGGCCTGCAAAAAAAAAAAGGGGGGGAGGTCAAGGGTAAGAAGGAAAGCAGAAAGGAAGGAAAGAAACGGTGGGGGAGGAGGGGGAGGACATGGACGAGGGGGGAAAATAAATAAAAGCACAAGGTGCAAAAATGGACGGGAAAGGAGGAGGAGGAGGAGGAGGAGGAGGAGGAAGAGGAGGAGGGCGGCAGGGGGGGGAAACGAAAGGAGGGCCGGGCGAGGCACAAAGGGGGCGAGGTTTTGCAAGACCCTTGGAGGTTTTTTTTACACCGTAGTCCACCTCCCCTTGATTTTCCTCCAGCCCTCCTTGCATTTTTGGGGGTGGGGGTGGGGGGGTGGGGAGATAAGCAGTTTCCAAGAGGAAAGGCAGCCCCTCCCTCCCCCGGGGGGGGGCGGACGAAGGCGGAGGAGCAGGGCCTCTCCAGCCGGGCTTCCTGCTTCGCGCCCGGGCGGGTTCGGGTGTCGCCCGGGGGGGGGGGGGCGGGGGGCGGCGGTTGGGGGAAAGAGTCGCGGTTGGAAAGCCTCCCGACGGCACCCGAACGCCTTCCCTCGCCCTCCCGGCGGCGGCGGCGGCGGCGGCCCTCTCACTTACAACAAGAAGCTCATGGCGATGGCGGCAGGAGCGACGCGGGGCAACGGCGGCGGCGGCGGCGACGGGCTCGGCTCCTAATAGCGCGCAGCCCCGGCGGAGGAAGAGGAGGGGAGAGAGCGCGCGCGCGCAGGGAGGCCGCGGGGCGGGGATTGGCGCGGGGCTTCGGCGGCGGCGGCGGCGGCGGCAGCAGCAACAGCAACAGCGGCCCCCGAGCGTCCCTTCTTCTCCGTCCGCCTCCTCCGCCTCCTCCACGGCGGCGCCTCAGAGCGTGCGACGCTGGCTGGCGGCGTGGCTGCCCTTTATTTTTATTTATTTATTTATTTTGCTCCCTCAAATGGTGCCTGCGTGGGTTGTCATGGCGCCCCGTCCCCTGAAGGCTCAGGAGGACTTACTGCATAGTACTGTATAGAAACCCCATACATACATACATACATACATACATGCATGCATACATACATACATACATACATACATACATACATACATACATACATATGCATATTTATTTATTTTATTTATATACCACCCTAGTTTAGGTATCGACAGTCATGGCGCCCTGCCACTTGAAATATCAGGACTTAATATCTAGCTATCTATATCTGTCTTATCTATCTATGGGCGCGCGCGCGCACACACACACACACACACACACACACTCACGCACGCACGAACGCGCACACACACACACACACACACACACACACACAGGAGCGGGGAGTTGTGTGGCCAGGTCAAAATACGAATGCAACACTAGGCTATAGGTGATATTTTTACAGGCTCCTAATAAAATTATAAAAAAATAATTGCAACCTTTAGTGCTTTGAAGAAGTGGGTATTGCCCACAAAAGCTTGGAGTGATTTTTTTTTCCATGGACATGGGGTCACGAAGGGTCGGGTCACGACTGTAAGACACAACACACACACATAAAGGTATCACCTATATACTGTATACTGTAGTGATGGCGAACCTTTTAGAGACCAAGTGCCCAAACTGTGATTCAAAACCCACTAATTTTTTGCAAATTGCCAATGGGGCAATTTAACCTGAATACAGGTGGCTATGAAGGGGTGATGTCGGGTGGCCACAGAAAGGGCTCTGAGTGCCACCTTTGGCACCCATGCCATAGATTCGCCAACACTGGTATACTGTATACACTTACACAGCATATGTATTCAATTTATTTATTTTACAGAATTTTTTTAGCCACTCCACTACCAAATGGTCTCTGGGCCATTTATATTTAATAAAACTTGTCTTGCCCTTCTTCATTTAATTGCCACAGTGAATAAAATCCTGAAGCAGGGTGTCTGCGTGAGGCCTACTGAATCAATGGAACTTACAGAGGAAGTTGACACATCTGGTTCCCGCTGATTCAACAGGCCTAAGTTAAGTCTCTTTGCAACCTAGGATGTGAAGTGGCAGGGTTTCTGACTATTTGGTCTTGTCTTTGAATTGTTCCATTTCTTTACCCATCCCTAGCTGATAAAGGACAGATAACTTAGAGGTTTGAAACCATTTCATGCCTTCTGGAGTATTTTTTTGAAAAGTTATATTCCCCAATAGCTAAATTATAACTATGTTACAATATGAATTCGGAGGCAGTAGTTACAGTCCTTTTGCAGTTAATTATAGCTTTTGATTACTTTTATAGTTTTGTGGTGGACTTACAGCTTTGTTGTTAAGGTTCTGGGTTGAGTAATATGTTACTTTTCGTGCATTATTTAACAGCCAACCGTGTGATCTTACATGCAACTACTACTTAGTAACATAGGTTATTAATTAGTGCTTAGGAATTAACTGTGCTACTGTTTTTCACAACAACAGTCTAATCAGCCTGTTAGCATTTTTTTAATTAAAGGGTTTTTCTTCTAATAATAAATCAATACCTTTTTAAAGAAAAGCTTAGTGTCAACAAATTTACATTGAGGCCTTGGAACTGATGCTTGTATTTAAAATAACTTTGGGCCTTTTCACACGACCCCTAAGATCCGCTGGCCACTTAAATTCGGACCAGAGATCTTAGGGGTTCCTTGCTCTTCCTTCCTCCCCACCACTCCGCACCTGTCTGCTGAGGGGAGGGAGGAAGAAAGTGGGGGGAAATGCAGACTCACCTCGTTGTGCTGATTCCTTCTCTTTTGTTTGCTTTTTTTCCCTCCCGTCCCTTCTCTTAAAGGGGTGGGAGGCAAAAAAACAAACAACAGAAGCCAGGAGAGCCCCGCACTGACCAGATTAAATCCGGACCTGGCGATTTTCACCCTCCTCGAGCAGGTACAAGAAAAGTGCGCTGGGACGCGATTAGGTGGGCGTGGTCGCACTTAATTTCCAGCAAACTCCGGAGCTGGTGGGGAAACCATTGTAAGCTCCGGAGCTCGCAGCCATTTGCTGCAGCGTTTAGGGGTCGTGTACAAAGGCCCTTTGGCAGCTCAGCTCAGGAATGTTCTTTTTAATTACAATTTTTCTGTGGACTTCTTTTCTTCACCTCATTCGAAAACAGAGAAACTCTACCTGTCCCTTTGCTGTGTTGTATTGTGAGGGCCCCTCCATGGACACTTGTACAGTTTAAAACTGATCCCTCCCAATTTGTGTGACCCACAGTTAGGGATTGTGGCATTTGCGTTCTAAAAACATCTGGCTATCAAACTCAAGGGACTGAGGAAACTCGCTTGGCACAAATCTAGGAGGGAGGAAGCATTCATAACTGATCCCAATAGGGGAATCAGCGCAGCTAGAAAGATTTTCAGGTCCAACATGTTTATCTGTGTTATGCTCAGTTTATAAAGCAGCCAAATTTAAGACGACTAAACAAAAAGAAATTAAAAGACACCAAACAAGGTCCTTCTGCAATATGCCTTAGGCAATACATGAAATAGGGAAGTATTTTTATTTGAATATTTTTACCGCACCTTTCTCCTTGGAAAAGTACCCAAGGTGGCTTACAATAATGAGTGACAATATACAGTCCAGAAAATTTAAGACATATTCAAGTTAAGAACAGGGATTTTGAAGAGGCATCTTAGAACATTAAAAGGTAACATTGAGCTATAAAGAGCATGCAAGAAGAAAAATCCATTATGAGGGGTGAAAAGCAACATGGAAAACGCTAGTGTTCTTATGAAATCAGTCAATGCAATCATGTATGGTAATCCATATAAAGTAGATGAACAAGTAAATTCAGAAGAGAGACAGTGTTTGTGACAATGGGTGAAGACAAGCTCCAAGTTACCGGTACATCATATGATTCCAACCCCACTGCTTTCAAGAAATAGGATAAGGATGATCAGACTCCAGGTACCAGGTGATGCCTCAAGGAGTTCCTGTGTTGCTCCAAGTGCCCAGGTGGGAAGAAGTCTCAAGGTGAGTGACAATGGAGGTTTAATTTTTGTGTGTGAGGTGTCTTCAAAGCTTGGATACTCATACCCACCTATTTGTAGTGGACATTGGAATTCTATGGGTTCCTGCAAAAGCATTTGCAGTTGTGTGGTTCTTCCCTCCTTCTCACCCTTTGTCTGAGGTCAGCAAATGGCATGCTTCCTAGTCGCTAATTTTAACCCTGAAATCTCAAGAGAATGAGATGTTCCTGTCCTGGCAACGTGACTTTCAATATCACCAGTAGCATCACCATCTTGATTTTGCAATGGAAACAGGCAAGAAAAGAAAGTGTTATGGTTAATTAGTATGTTTGTAAAATGTTTGAAGTTATATTACTCCTATGGGAAAAATAAAGACATTAACAAGATATCTTTATTACGACATAAACATTACAAAATAATTGGGTGGTAGTGTAGGAACCTTTTCTAACCTGATTTTTCCTTGGTTAATCAAGCATGTACATAACAGAGATGGAAGGAAAACAGAAAACTGAGTTTTAAAATACTTAAGAACACATCTTTTTTTTGGGGGGGGGGTAGCACCCAATCCTTTCAAAGCTTTTTTAACAGTAACCCAGGAGGGCCTTTTGGCAATATTTTTGGTCTAATGACATAAGGTCTAACCTCCAAATAAGTATGCTTAGAACAGGAAAATAAAATTATAGTAAAATGCATACACAAAGCAAATTATAAAGAAGCACTTTGTGTCTTGCAGGGAAAAGGAAGGCAAAATGGCATTGACGTAACTAGGGAGGGGTGCAATTGCCCCGGGGGGTGAAGCAATCTGGGGGCACCTAGAGGGGAGAAGGAAGAGAAAGCCATGCACCATCCCGCCAGTAATCCTTTTGCCCCACTAAGGCTTGGTGATACAGTACTAAGTTGGGGGAAAGGAGGAGAGGGAAGCAGACAATTTTTTCCCCAAGAAGCACCTCCTTTGATTGCTCCCCCCTCATCCTTCCCCCCAACCCCACTAAGGCTTGGTGATCATTAGCCTGGGGAAAGGAGGAAAGGGAAGCATGACACAGAGGTGCTGATTGGGGGGAAAATCCCATTGCCTCCTTCCCTCTTCTCCTTTCCCTGGGCTAACCATTGCCAAGCCTTAGCCCCAGGAAAGGAGGAGGGGGAAGTGTGCTAAAGAGGTAATGTTTAGGGGGGGGGATTGCCTGCCTGGCACTATCCACACGCAGTGCAGTTTTCATAGAAGAGCCTTAACTGGAAAGAGGGCATGAGGAGGAGAGATCCTTCTTCCCCTCCCCCCACTTCCCCCCCTTGGGTAAGACACGGTTTGGGGGGGAGGAGAGGGTGCAAAAACTGACTCCAAACTCTAGCTACGCCACTTTAAAATGGAGGTACAGTATATTTGTTTTGATCACTTGATTCTGCTTTCAAATATCCTGTTCAAATATTCTACATATAAATAGCTAGCTAAATTTAATAGTTACTGCACCACACTAACAACTAGATCAGACATTTCTGTATAAGAAAGTTACATAATCTGAATTACATTCAATTCATATTGCAGTGGTACTGTCAGATTGAAAGGATTATGGTTCAGTTGAGATGCTTACTCTAGGCACTAAGTATGGGCATATCTAGTCGACTACCACTTTGTTATATAACTGCTACTTAAGACACGCTCAATCAGATCTGTCATTTGAGGTTATCCACCCAGCCGAATGGCAGAAGAAAAAGTTTGAGAATAGTCACAATTATGAAAGTTCTAAAACCCTTTTAGTATAATGTTAATATTTTGTCAGGCTTTGTCAATCAGTGAAAACTAAATTGATTTGTATCATCTAATACAAATATAAGTAAAATGTGCACTTAGGGACTTTGCATATTAATTGCTTTGAGAAAACTCAAACAGGTATCACATACAATAAATAGAAATACATCAATGTACTATGGAGTGGACCCTGGCCCTGTGTGAAAATGATAGGAAGAAGACATAAATGTACAATGGGATCACACACATACACACACTTTTTCAGCAGTTGTCCTTATTCTGCTTATGTTTTGAGAGAAAATGTCTAAATCAGATATTACTTTAGATATTTTCCAAGAATGTCCCCTAAGGAAATAGGTTGAATATTACATTAAAAAGCTATTACACCCTCTTGTGTTTTTCCTTGAATGAACATATAAATGTGGAATAGGATCTAGAAACGTATGTTATAATCCAAAAGTGGCCAACAAGAGGACCTTCGGTCACATTTTTCTCCACTCCATCTCAACCTAGTTTTTACAACCCTAATACTTCCATATTAATTGGAAAAAGTTGAGTAAACAAGTATAATTCAAGCGATTTCACCCTCAAAGTGGCACATGCCGGGCAAAACATCTAACATGGCTCAGGGTTTCAGAGGATAATGTAAAAAAGTCTTACTGATATGGCGTGCTTTCAGGTAGGCTACTAACGTTTGAAGCAGAACCTCATGTTGTTTATAAAGTAGCTCTTGGGGCACCATTTCTAACTCACAAGGTAATACTGTACGTGAAGGCAACCAAGTGCCCAAAGATACCTCTGTGATAGCACAAAGACTTCTTAGCATTAGAGAGCGTGTAGGCTGCATTGTTTCACACTTAACAGTTTTAAAATTTTAGTGGAGAAGTGAAACTAAAGTTAGTTCCCTATGCATGTTTCGGTCTAAGTGTGTTTGACAGACTGACTCATCTGTTAGTGGACTGTGGTCTTTACAATAAGTCCTATTGAGCTCTGTGCAACCCACATAGGAGAAAACATGCATATCATCAAGTTTCAATGATCCTTGACTCACCGCCTTATCAGACTGCTGGATTTCTTTTCCTCCCTAGGTCCCCAGGCCTAGTTTAGGGCCAAAAAGATCCAATAAGCTAAAACTGAGATAGTGAAGCAGCTTTATGTTTGGAGAAATACAACCCACTGCTACACACACATACAATCAGACATTCCACAGCATGCATAATCCAATACAAATCTATCTGCACTTGGAGATGAAACAATGTGAATTATACCCTGAAGCAAATGGTGAGCCACTGTGTGAGACAGAATGCTGGACTGGATGGGCTGTGGCCTCTTCCAGCAAGGCTGTTCTTATGTTCTTATGCATCTTGGATATATTCCCTGTAGTGTTCAGTGATGGCACACATACAATCAACTTAATAGCATTCTTATTATAGTTAATAAGTATAATTAATAAGTATGGTTTATTATTTTAGCCAACCTTTCCACCAATGAGTTAAATACAGTATTGTATATATGGGTCTCTTCTTCCTTTCACATACTTGCTCTTGTGTCTTCACAAATGTGAGGTAAAGGCTTGTCTTATCCAGTGTGAATGGACTGAATAATGGTGACTAGGTTGTCTAGTGCAGTGGTTCTCAACCTGTGGGTCCCCAGATGTTCCTGAACTACAACTCCCAGAAGCCTCCACCACTTGCAGTACTAGAAGAGATTTCTGGGAGTTGCAGTCCAGGAACATCTGGGGACCTACAGGTTGAGAACCACTGGTAGAGATGGGCACGACTTAGCGGTATTCCCATTTCCGTTTCCGTTACTCGGTTCCGTTACTCTACGGAAACGGTAACGGGAATTACTCCGCCAGACTTCGAGCTCGAACCGACGAACGAACAATTTTGGTCTGATTTGTCGTGCTCGTTCCTTGCATCGCGCAATTGCGCGATGCCACGCGGCACAGAAAAAAAGTTTTTAAAAGTTAAAAAAACCCGGTTCCCGGCCAAAAAGCAGGCGGAAAAATGCCTGCCGTGCCTCAGGGCACCTACCAGAGGGGTTGTTTCTGGAGGTCCCCGGCCTCCCCCCTCATCCCCCGTCCTGGGCTGCTCTGGTGGGACTCGCCGCAGGCTCGCAGCCAGCAAAAAGCCCAGTCTCGCCGCCGGCCGGTCGCAATTAAAGCGCAAGCAAGCGGCACGGACGGCACAGGAAAAAACTACTTTAAAAACTCTCCCCCCACCCATTCCCGGGCCAAAAAAGCAGGCGGAAAAATGCCTGCTTGACTAAGGGCGCAGGGCACCTACCGGAGGGGTGGTTTCTGGAGGGGGGGTCCCGCCTCCCCCCCCGTCCTGGGCAGCCGGACTCGAGTTGCCATTTCGCCATGCCATGCGGTGCGGGCGGGGGATCCAAAATGGGGCGGCAAACGCAATATTGTTTTTGAAATCGTGATCCAAAAACACACAAGCACAACAGAAACACGCGAAAATTTATAAACTGCCAGATTTTTCACAGTAGCAGTGGGTTTTTTCTTGCAACAAAATGTCTCTCCTCTCCTCCTCTGTCCTCCATTGATTTTATTTTATTTTATTTTTTTTACACCTGCGCAATGATGGGCTGGCCGAGTGGCCAGCCATGTGGGAGTGGACAACCATGCAAATTTTTGGAGCCATCCCACCAGTCGCATGGCCACTTGGCCATGGAGACTTCTGGGATGTGCCAAAAAGCCCCCTAAAACCTGCCCTAGCCCTAACCCTAACCCTTGACTCCGTACCCATACGTCACAGACTGTCTTCTTAGTGGGTCAGAGAGGCACCCAGAGGTGCAACCCACTAGCCCACCGTAACCTTACCCGTCACTAGCCTAACCCTAGCCATTGCACTAAGCCACCTTAAAGCCAGATCTACTTGCTTGCATTGCACTACACGCAGCAAGTACAATTCCCTTCTGTGTGAGACATGGTGGTGCCAGAGCCTTGTGAAGGGCAGGCATGACGCTATCACTCTCACTGGTCTCACTGTCTGCACATTCTGTTATGCAATATCCATGGCTATTGCATAGCATTTTGCAGCAGCAGCAGGTGAGGAGGGGAGACCCCCATGTAGAGGGGTCTCTTGGAGCCTGCTTTGATAGGAGGCACCCACGGGTGCCTCCAGGAGCCCACTTTCCCTTTATAGCGGGCCAGAGGAGGCACCCACCCCAGAGAGGTGCCTCCAGGAGCCCGCTCCCCCCCCAAAACCAGTACTAACGACAATGAAAAAACGAACCGACTAATTTTTGCGAATTTTCGCGAAAACTGGAAACGAGCCGAAACGGGACCGGCCCGACTAACGACAACTCGAAAAAAATTTTTTTCAAGTCGTGCCCATCTCTAACCACTGGTCTAGTGTGTAAATGGTGCAATCATCACATCTAAACAGCCCATGGACCTCAAGCAACCCTATTTGATCTGTAGCATATGCCAATATCTTAAAGTGGTTTAGCTTAAGAGCAGCAGTGTATCTAACAGATTTAAAGAGAGACTCACCTTATTTGTAACTTTCAAGTGACTTGATACTGTGATTAAGATACTGCTTAATCACAATGTTGCTTTAATGAACCCATCACAACATGACTTTTTATTTATTTATTTATTTATTTATTTATTTTTAGTACTTATATACCGCACCGTCCGGGTGGTTTACAACATAACAATATAACAATCAACAACAGTAATGATAACACCAAACAACATAACAACAAAACTATTAAACTACTTTAAAAAATCATAGGTGTGATGGCGGAGCAGATTAGAAAAAAAATAGAATTAAAAAAAAAGATATTAAAATTAACTGTCGCCAAAAGCCTCGTGGTGCAGTGGTTAAATGCCTGTACTGCAGGTAAAACTGCTCACGAACTGGGTTCAATCCCTGGTAGCAGGCTCATTGTTGGCTCAGCCTTCCATCCTTCCAAGGTCGGTAAAATGAGTATCCAGCTTGCTGGTGGGGTGGGGGGGCAATGTGTAGCCTACATACTGTAATTAAACTGTAAACTGCCCAGAGACTACTTGAAGTGGTACGGGGCGGTATATAAGCAGAACACTTTGACGGAAAAGCCATTTCTTTAAGGCTTTCTTAAAGGCTGGCAGGGGCTGTGCAAGGCTTGCAGCTCACTCAGGAGAAGGTTCCAAAGCACAGGGCCAGCCACAGAGAAGGCTCGGTTACGAGTCACCATTTTCCACCCGGAGTGAGAGCGCCTGCACCCTCAGATGATCTTTGACAGATTCATTCTGCCAGGTAGTGAGGTCCCAAGCCGTGGAGGGTTTTATAAACTAAAACCAAGACCTTGAATCTTATTCGGGACTCAACGGGTAACCAATGCAGACGAGCCAGCAGCACTGGGGTGATGTGGTCATAAGAGACGCACACCTGCCACAGTCTGGCCACTGCATTTTGTACTATCTACCAGAATTCCTCAGGAATCCTAGGGCGTTTATACACGACCCCTAAGCTCCGCCGCAAATGGCTGCAAGGTCCGGACCTTAAAAATGTTTACAAGAGCCTCGTGGCGCAGTGGTTAAATGCCTGTACTGCAGGTAAAACTGTGCTCACGACCTGAGTTCAATCCCCGGTAGCAGGCTCAAGGTTCACTCAGCCTTCCATCCTTCCGAGGTCGGTAAAATGAGTACCCAGCTCGCTGGGGGGGCAATGTGTAGCCTGCACACTGTAATCAAAATTGTAAACCGCCCAGAGGCTACTTGTAGTAGTATGGGGCAGTATATAAGCAGAACACTTTGCTTTTTTTGCTTTACCCACCAGCTCCGGAGTTTGCAGACAATTAAGTGCGACCCCGCACACTTTAGCGCGACCCAGAGCTGTTTTCTTGTACCTGCTTTTTGGATGTGACAAATATTTGATCCGGTGTAAGGATAGTGAGTGCGGGGCTCTCCTGGCTTCTGTTTGTTCTTTTTTTGCGTCTCGCCCCTTTAAGAGATCTGAATGCTGCCCGGAACAAAACGGAGGTAAACGGGAATTCTTTTCTTTCTTTTTTCTCCCTCCCTTGGGAAGCCAGCAACCAGGAAGTGCCGAGGGGGGTGGGGACAGAGGAAGAGCGAGGAACCCCTAAGATCTCTGGTCCGAATTTAAGTGGCTAGAGGATCTTAGGGGTCGTGTAAAAAGGCCCATAGCTATAGTTGCAGTTGCCACAAGGCAAACTTGATATTCATTAGCAATTGACTTTTTGATGCACCATGCAAAGGCTCCATGTATGTGAGAGGTGGCTTGTAGTAACTCATTCATGTCCCTGATGCTAAGGGGTGGGTTTTTCTCCTTTGATGTTACATTGCAAAGGGGGCCTGGAGTGGAATCACAGCAGATTCATGAGCTTGTAGTCCAAAAACAACCCTTTTAGTCCTCTGGAGATTTCTCTGTATACATGGAGTCATATTCCGACTGCTTTCAGCTCTGAGGGAACAAGAAATACCATTGGAGACAGACAAGGGTTCCATTAGTAATTGCATGCTCGTTTTGATTACATAATTAAATCCGCTTCACCGACCGGCACGAACCGCCTGGCCTGAGGGAACAGGGCCGGGGCGGCCTGAACGGTTTCATGGCCGACAATAATCCACTCCCCACCCGAAAAGTCTCTCTCGACTTAATAATAACCGTTGGCCAACAAGCGCAACCCTGGGCCTCCCAAATCTCCCCAATGGGGCCTGCTAGGGAGCCCGGTCGCCAGGAGGGGTTCGACGGCGTCGTCGTCGTCGTCGTCGAAGGAATTGACCGGCGAGGCCTCTTCTCTCCGCAGGGCTTTTTAAAAATAGGACCCCGGTGGTTCCCCCCCCCGGGTCCCGAGCGGCCCGGAATGGTGGAAAGGCGCCTCCCACGCCTGAGGCCCGGGCGCTGAGGAGAATCCGGCGAAACCCCCGCCGCCTCACGGGGACCCGCGGAGGCCTTTTCCCCCTCACGCCCCCCCCCCCCACACGAGCCCCTTTTCCCCTCAGCGGCGCGTGGAGAGGGGGTGTCCCTCGCGTGTGTGTGTGTGTGTGTGTGTGTGTGTGTGTGTGTGTGAGGGGGGGTCTCCTCGCCATCTCCCCATCCATCTCCCTCCCTCCCTCCAGGCCGCGGGGCCTCCTCAGGAAGGGATGCCCTTGGCGGCGGCGGCGGCGGCGGCGGTTCCCTCCGAGGCGGCGGCTCCGCCCTTCCTCCCGCGGCCTGCTCGCCGGCGGCCTGACGACGGCGCGCCCGCCTCGGCCGTGACGACGAGGGCCGCGCATGTGCCCGAAGGGAGCCTGGCTCGGGAGGAGGAGGAGGAGGAGGAGGAGGCGGTGTCGGCGGCGGCGGTGAGGAGGACGGCGAGGGCTTCTCCACCTCCTCCACCTCCTCCTTCTTCTCCCATGGCCGGGACGCGGTGGGTTTTGGGCGCGCTGTTGCGGGGCTGCGGCTGCCGCTGCCACCGTTGCCGCCAGACCGGCGCGGCCTGCTTGCCGCTCCGGCCTCCCGCCGTTGTCGCCTCAGCCTCCGCCGCCGTTTCCTCCGCTTCGGCCTCCTCTGCCGCCGCCGCCGCCTCCGCCTCGCCTCACGGGAGCCCCCTGGGCGGCCTGACGGGCCAGCAGCAGCAGCAGCAGCAGCAGCAGCGTCGGCGGCGGCTCTTGCTCTTGCTCGGGGCCGCCGCCACGCAGAGGCGCGGCTACGCCAACAGCTCGGCCGGGCCGGTGCCGGGCTTGG